>BMAV01025033.1:455650-466369 GCA_019973955.1 Trichonephila inaurata madagascariensis | reverse complement strand
ATTCTTTAAAATGTGA
This sequence comes from Trichonephila inaurata madagascariensis, assembly GCA_019973955.1. Lineage (NCBI taxonomy): Eukaryota > Metazoa > Arthropoda > Arachnida > Araneae > Nephilidae > Trichonephila > Trichonephila inaurata. The sequence continues at coordinate 466,353 of BMAV01025033.1, read as the reverse complement.
TTATGTTTTTAAAAAGGATTTTAATGGGAAAATATAACCGTGAGTTCTTAACTGTAATCCGTTTCAAAACTTCAAATGGCATTAAAATAAAAACGTTACTTATTCTTTCGATATCATGTGTTTAAATTAAAAATTCCAAAAAACAAATTTGTTTTAACGTCAAACATTTAGTTTTACTCCAAAAAAAAAAAAAGAAAGAAAGAAAGAGTAACCAAAATACTCTTAAATAGAATTCGGGAAAAAAGAATAATCTTTTCGAAGCGAACTAGTTGATGGTTAAACTCTTCAAGAGCGGATCATACGTCCAGATGAAAAAGCTTACTTACTTTTCTTTCTTGTGTTTCTTACTTATTTTTTATTTTTCGTTAGCTTTTTTAAGGTTCGCAATTTTTCTAATAACAAATCTTCCGAATCCGACAGAGAAATTGTACGTGGAACACAAAAGAAAAGGAAGAAAAAAGAAATAATAATAACTGCAACTTCGACTCAATTACAACGCCATCTATCGACGCATCGTCCAAATCTTCCATCTAACGACGCCATTAAAAATAAGAACGTGCTAAAGTAACTGATGGACGGGGCGGGGGCTATCAGCGAAATAAGTCAGCGACGGAAAGGATAATAAAAAATAAAATTAAAAAGAATGAAAAAAAAGGGGAACATAAATTGAGAAATGAAACTGAAATTCAGAACGTGAGACTGACGTTTGAAAGAAAATAAATTAAGAATTGTTAACTCAGAGTAAATTTATTTTTGACCCTAACCATTTTTTTTCTGCTGCTGAAATTCTACAGTGTATATATTCCACTAACTCTACGCATACATTGATTTTTTGGAATACATTTCTCTCTTCAATTTCTTTTTTTTATGTGTGAGCATATGTGTCTGTATGTGATTTCCAATTTAACGTTTGCAAAGTTTTCTTTGGCAAGCTTTTTTTTTTAAAAAAAAAAATGCATTTTTCAATGTAACTCTATTTAGTTTTTTCTCATTTTTATTTATTCCTGAAGGAATTTATTCTTTCCTTTTTCTTTATTTTATTCTTTATGTGTTCTTGCAGAATAAATTATCAAAAAAGGTCGCTGATATCATCTCTATAACTTTTGGCTTTCGAATTAGCAATAGGAAACCGAAGCTTTTCACTTTCTTTTTTTTTAATTCCAAGAATTCCTGCTGCAAGAAAATTTAATTAGAAACGTTCTTCAAAAAGCAATTTACGAGTACAGAACACTTATTAAAAGTAAAATCTCTCATCCAGTTCATCCACTGTGTGTGTGAGTAATGTCATATTTTTTTTTTTTTTTTACAATAACTCAATCTCTAAAATGATTCGTCTGAAATTGCAAGGCAGAAAACGAATAATGAAATTCTTTACAATTTAAATGAGATCCCTAAATTACAAATGTAGTAAATTGGAAAAACTGATTCGACCTTTTTTTTTTTATTTTTATTTTCAATTTTAATTTAAATCGTGAACATCTTAGAGGGCGTCGAGTTCGATAATTTCGTCTAAAAAGAACGTGTCTTTTTTTTTATTCCTTATAATTTAAATTGAAAAAATATATATTCCTGTCGATTATTCTGACGTAGAAATTATGGAGGGTAGGGGTGAAAATGCATTTATAAATGATTAATTTGAATTTACTTAGCATCTGAATTATTTTGTATTAGACACTAAAAAAACAGTACCTTTAGGTGATCAAGAAATAAGTTTTTGGTAACCACATTTTTAAAAATTAAAATCGAATATAAGGAACTTTTTAAAGTAAACTGCATCGAAAAAAATCCTACAGTAATTACGCTCTGAGCAGTAAAAACTAACTCAAAAGTCGACCATTCTTTTACAAATCACGTACGCAAATTCCATTTCTGTTAAGATCTAGTTGGTTAACTGTTTTATTTAATCGCACTTAAAAGCAACACTAAGCTGTTGGTGACGTATCTCGTAATTTTAACCATCATCATACGAAGAACACTGCACTTAAGCTTGCACCCAATTCTTCAAAATTTGTTTGGATTTACTAAGCTGTTGCTTAGATTCACTAAGCTGTTGGCGACGTATCTCGTAATTCTAACCGCCGTCTTACGACAAACACTGCACTTGAGCTTGCACCTCACTCTCCAAACTTTGTTTCGATTTACAAGGTACTATAAGATTTTTCTTCCCATTTGGGTTATTTATAATGCAGCCATGAGCGTCATATAATCCCTTCCATATTATTTTACCGGATGGGTTATCATTTAACAAATTTTGAACCATTGTATTACCTCTGCTCAGTTGTTGCTACCTTTAAATCTGCATGATAAACCGAATTCTTTAAATAGCTCCAAAACCGAAAATCATGTAAATTAAAAAAAAAAAAATTCTCTGGCCACGCTTCTGTCTCCAGAACTGAGCTAATAGCTATTATATGTGGTCTTTCCTTAATTAACAACATAGAAGACCAAGCTTTTTCTGAAATTCGGATCCTGACAGACAACCGATCCACCATCCAACATTTATCGGATTGGTCATCTATTGGCGACACTAGCAGGAGCCTTTTCAACATCTTTCAGCCACCTTTTACAACAGCTTTCAGATCGGCACCCTATCCATCTACAGCGAGTCCTTTCTTATGAAGGCCTGCTCGGGAATGAAATAGCGGGCGACCTTGCAAAGGCGTCTGCCAGAGATCTTGTGGATCCGGAAGACCACATGGTTCTTCATCATCTACTCCAGGGCTAAATAATTAATATGTAGAACCTAGGTTGTCCCTCCTGTACACCCATGGTACTTTCAAAGACACCCTGGATTCACTATATCATTCAAGGGTTCCAGATCTTATCAGACAGCATTCTAGCGGATTTTCGACTGGTCACCTGAGGTGCATCAATTTTGAAGGTGGAAAAATAAGCTTCCCAATTTGCACCAAATGTAACATTAGTCCTTTTTCTCCTCAGCACATCCTGCAGTGTCTGGGATTTTCCTGTAAGGAGGCCGTAGCTCCCCCCTACTGTTCTTAGACTTTGTACAGAATTATGGACTCATGGATCTGGTCTAGTTTCACTAGATCAGATAGGGATTAGTTCCACCACCACCACTACTCTATATAAACTTAACTCAGTGGCGCAACAGTCCATGAGGGCCAAGGCCTACTGTGCCCATATCAGTATACGTGACCTTGAGCCCTGAGGCACATGAGCAGATGTTCTGATCAGGTAGTCAGTCTGATGTGAAACCTCCAGTGTTAAATTCCCAAGCAAGTTTGGTACTTGTTTATCAACCCACTGAAAGAATGAAAGGCTGAGTCGACCTTGCCCAGCTCGGGGTTCGAACCTCGGACCTGTGGTGTGATGCTCGATGTACTACCACTCACTCACTGGGCTTCACCGCTCTACATGTTAAGTAAAATTTCAGTGTAAATCTGTTGTTTAAGGTAAACAAGACAGCAGGCTTAGAACTGATCTTATATTCAATTTCTTTGAGGAAGGTTGTGACGGGCTCATCGCACTTTCTATTAATTTTCCTTTTGGGTTCTTTGAGGCCGAAAAAGGCAAATTCTTTCCAACCAAATCCAGAAGCGAAACGTGACTATGCAAATTAGGAACATTTTAAGTAGCAGTAGTTTAGCGTAAGCGCGTGGCCTTTTTTGAAGTGATTATGTGAGTCTGAGTTTAAACGCGTATGCTGAAGTAAGCGGATATTCCAGTGTCAGCTATCCGTGAAAGTGCGTTCAAGAAGGGTGGATACCATTCCACGCGAGATAAAGAATTTACCTCTAAGATGCGAGAGGGTTGCTGCTACCTAGGATATAGAGGTAGGACTGATGTACTAATTATTAGGAACTGTGTATAAACAGAGGTTAGGAGTAAGCGTTAAAGTTAATCATAGTGGTCATGATCGCGTTTATTTAGTAATACGTATTGTGTGCTTTCTCCCCTCAGATCCGCTAAGTTAAAATATAAATATTATCATTGTTAGTGTTTAAGTTAAAATCTTAGTAAAGAGATATTAAGATTGTGGAAACGCCTGGTTCTTTATTCACTCCCACTCCCCTAGGTCACGAAGATAACTTAGAAGTAAGGCATCACCCACGGGCGAATGCTTTACAAGGTAAGAATCATCCGAAAGCATTGCACGAGAACAATTTATAATTTCAAAGGATATGTGAAGTGTGTTGTCACGTTCTGTTATAACAACCCATTCCTTTAAGAGTTTCTCTAATCAAATTAATAAGAATATTTATCACTTAAGAGACCAAAAAATTGTGTTGTAAAATTACTAACCTTTATCTACCGACGGTACTTACAAGTACCACTCACTTTAAAATTACATAGAATAACCATTTTTACGAATACTCTGATGATATTTAGCAGGAATGTTCTTTTAAATCCACTCTTTCAAGATATATGGCCGCACGGATTCTATGATGAGTTTTTTAGCGGGGAGGAAAAATAGTTTTAAAGCAGAAATGGCGTTTTCAGATGACATTATGATCAGATTGCGGAGATTGTCATATTTGCTCCGAAAAAGTATTTAATACCAAAAGGTAAGTATCTTAGTTTTTTATATGTCAAGGAATGTAAGGAAGACCTTAGAGAACGATTTGACTATTAATTTTAAGTTAACAGCGTATATAATTAATTTTACAATTAAATAACTTTGTGATACCGACAGCACACTGGGTGTTGGAGCAAGAACTTAGTTTTTTTTTGGCCGTGTAGCTTAATGTTGTACAGTCTATTGTGCAAAATAATTATCAATTTTTTTTTTTTTTTTTTTTAAGCTTAACTTATTTATTTTGCTTTTTAGTTGCTTTATTTTAACGTCTTCAAAAAATTTTTAACTTTGAATCTGAGCTTGTTTTCTTTGCCTCACAGTTAAATGAAATAAACAACATTTTAATTTTTTTAATGTGTAACTGAGATTTGACAATAATGTAGGAGATTTTCAAGGTGCTATTATTATTATTATTTCCTTTTCTTAGAATGTACGTAAAAAAGAAACTCTGTCTTCAAGAAGCTTTGGATTTATTACAAAATCTACTATCTGAAATCAATAATGTTTTAGGAGAGGATTTTTTTTAGATGAAGAAGTTCCAGCAAATTATATGTTGGAATTTTCGTTAGATTCTTAGGTTGACGATCAAGAGACTGAACTTCAAGTTGAAGTGGTTCATTTTAAGAAAATACAGCATTTCTTACTCCAGGATGCAATACTTTAAAAAATATTCAATTGAAACCTCACTCAAAACGCACAACGTGTAATGAATATTTGTGTATTAATGAAAAAAATCTGTTTCTTTAAATATTATCAAATTAAGTTTATGTGTAAAAAAAAATGAATAAATTTTAAAAATTTAATAATTTTTAAAAATAAATATTTGTGCTGTAAAATATTAGTATTCTCTGGTTATTTAGGATTTTTAAGAGTTAAAACTGTGTTAAAAAAGTCATTCGGTCTTTTCGTGATATGGGAATATTTGAGACCTTTGTGGACTGATGGTACTTAAAGTACCAAAATTTAATAAATTAGCTCTTAACAAATTAAATTCCCACAGTTGAGTTATTTTATTTATGTATATCCTTTAATTTTTAATGCAGTGACTGAAAAAAAAATATTGCATGAAAAAATTTGCAGTAAATCATAATGCAGTGTGACATCTCTCGCGTTCTTCTTCTAACATAACTCCTACGTTCTTTGACGGCCAAGATTAATGGCAAAACTTTTCCAACCCAATTCCAAGAGGAAAAACGAAGCAACAACGCAAATAAGATATCTTTTAAAAGGAGTGAAAGTTTAGTGAGAAAGAGTGGCAATCTTAGAAAAAGCTTAGTGTGGAACAGTTGGAAGTGTGTTTAGACGGCCTACTCAGGAATCACGGAGACGCCCACCCTCGCTAATATATACAAGGAGCAACTATTGCACACGAGCACATATCAGTCTACCCGAAAGCATTAGTATCGTTGAACCTTCAACCAAGGTAGGAGGATTATATTCTGAACGCTAGTAAATTATTGAATTGAGATTAGGAGGATCTAATTAGTTATATTGATAAGTGATCTAATTGCGGGATCTGACTTAGTTAAACGGCCGTACTTTCGTTTATTCTCACTTAATATTTGTTCGTTATATAAGTAATTTAAGTTAAATTCTTAATAAAGGTCATATTAAGAATTATAGAATGTCTCATCCTTCCGATAATCCCACACCTCTAACTTACGCGGAACCCCCAAGACATAGTTATCGACAGATGGCTATGTCACAACAGTAGACAAAGGGTTAATAAAATGCTATGTCTTCTTAATCGGTGTGTTTACATGAAGATGAATTTTAAGAAATATAGAATTGAATAATAGAGTAATAGAAATAAATGTAATGTATAAATCAGTAGCGTAACAAATATGTGTATATTATATAATCATCGCTACAAATGAGAACAAATTACATCTGAAATGAAAATAAATTTTACAAAAATATTGACTACTCAAAAGTAATTTTCATTTTTTTTTTTTTTGCAGATTTATATCATATCATAAAAATATAATTTAGCATTTCATTAAAAAATTACAAAAAATAGGGATATTTTAATGAATAAAATTTGAAATCGTAGTGAATGCGATAATAGTTAGTGTCTAGAAAATGGGAAAGTGTTTAAACAGCAAGGGTTTATATAGCCCAGAAATAATCCACATATTCAAATCATATAATCTGTTAGGTATGTAATTACTACTCGAACTTGTATTAATGAAAACATTTAAAACATTTACATAAATGCAGTTAATAGACTTTTTTTTCTTTTAAAAGAACTTTCATAGTTATAAATCATTTTTAAAATAAACTTTTTTTATAACTTCGTTTCATACACAATAAAAGAGATCGAAAAATAACTTATGAACAAAATTTCCGATAATCATTAAATATTTTTTAACACATCCACCAAAGAAAACGAAGAACATACATATCACTTCATTTACAACTGTGTGTGTGTGTGCCTTTTTTCTCAGACACACTACCAATATTTTTCCTAGTTATTTCCTAACTTGACAAGATACGGAACTAATTTAATACAAATTCAACCAATCACACGAATCCCTTTTAAAATGAAAAGGCTGAAACAAAAAGGAAAAAAAAAAAAAAAGAAGTTGGGGGGAAAAAAAAAAGAAGAGAGAATTAGAAAGAGGCTTTACTGAAGCATTCATGATGGAGCCTAATGACAATTTAAATGCCCAACGCAGCGCCATCTATTGAAAGCAATAGCGCAAAGATTAACTCTGCTTCCCCTTAATAAACACCCTTCCCCGTTCCGAGTAATTTAACGGTTTTTCACTTTGTCTTTGATAACAATAAGTCTTTGGGTCCTTCCCCGCCCCTCTCCTCGCCCACCGTCCACCCCTTCTTATTCATCGTCAATACCGTAAAGCGACGAAGATCACGTACGGCCAAATTGGTACCCATTAAGATCGTCATCATTTCTCCACCCCTTACCCAGTGTCTACCCCCGTTACACCATTCGAGAGGTGGCACAACCCCCATTTTTTTACTCTCTCTCTCTCTTTCATTCTCTGTCCTTCCTACATTCTGTGTCACTCTAACTAGGGGGTCCTTGTCATTTTACTTAATAATATTTTACACACATCCACCCCCTCCCTTCTGGATCTCGACCATCCGGGCACATCTCCAGGGGTATAATAGAACAAGGGGGGTCATGAATAATATTATAAAAAGAACTGAAAATGAATGAAAACAATGAACTTAAATGAGAGAGAGAACTGGAAACAATAAGGTTTTACCTCTTCGCGTATGTGATCCATGAGAAATGAAAATTTCTGGGTAAAACTGCGCTGAATATTTTAACTCCTCTAAATGTGAGAATAGCACGCACATGCCGTGAGAATACTGCATTTGCTCTTTATGTCCTTCAGGCACGCATGCCATTGATTTGGGCAAATGGGGGAAAGGGAAGTTGGCCCCCAAAATCCCCCCCTCCTCCGTTGTACGGCCACTTTATCGTACTACAATACTAACAGCCCTAAAGCGCTGCGGATGTATCCACTGCATATTACAACGTATAGTTTGAATCCCTCCCGGAGATTTAGAGCTTGGGAGGGCCGGTTTTGTAAGAGTTTTGAGCCATTTGAATCATGACATTGGGGATGTATTGAAAGGAGAATGGCTTTTATAGTATCGCGGGTTCTGTAGTGGTCTTCTAGGAGGGGTCACATTCGTCCAGTAATTGTATGGCTTGAATTTATTGTTGTCTTTTTTTTTTTTTATTTCTGTTTACGGCCATTCAATAATTGTATATCCTGATATCTCGTACCAAAGCACGTGTCGGTCTTTTGTGTGATGTGTCTATACAGGGACGGCTCTAGGGCCGGACAAACAGGACTCCTGTCCGGGGCGGTAAATTTTAAGGGTGGCATTTGGATCGAATTTGAAAAATATTTTTTTTTTTTTTTGTTACAAAAAAATTTATATATTTCCCGAAAAATTATTGGGTGGGAATTTGATATTTCATTAAACGGGTATCTTATTTCCTTACTTTGTATGTTCAATGTAACTTTTCTTTTATGTTGAAACTTGATGGTTTCGAGGAGGAAGTATATGTTAAATAATGAAATTTAATATCTTTACACATTTCTTTCAACTTTCTTCCCGTCTCGGAGTGAGGTCACAACGGACATTCCTTTCCCCCTTACGATGTCCGGGGTCAGCTATCCAAAAGGGGACAGGGGTAGTAAGAGGTTTTGAAAGACAAAGAACCACAGGAGATGTTTTATTTTAGTCTTGAGTGTAGTTACTTTTTTCGTTAAATAAATGCTTGTGATCCCAACCATCAGTAGACTATTTTTCGAAGAAATTGGCCTGCTGAAATAGGTGATTCCTTGTCTTACATTTTACTCGTTTTAAATAATAACAAGCAATTATGTCCTTAACTTCGAATTATTTAAAAAATTTTAAGACTTAAAATAATAATAATGTATATATTGTTGTGCTGCCGTTTTGTTCGCTGAAATTATTCAAGTTTTATAGTTGTGTATTTATGTGAACAATTTGTCTTTTTTAATCATAATTTTTTACTTTAGAGAGAGAGAGAGACGAGTGGCATTTTCCATTTTTGTCCGGGGTGGCAAAACTGCTAGGCAAAACTTAGTGTGCCGCCAAATTCTTGAAGTGTGCCAGCAAAATTTAAATAAATTATTAATTATACTCTGAGGAAAAAAATAACTAAAATACGTAACTGAATCACATTCGGCCATTTTATGGAAATAAAGGGTATTCGTGGTACATTTAACTTATTCTTTCATGGATAGATGGATATAAAAAAATTTGATTGGGTTCATAATCCATTTGTGATACGGATACAACTGTATAAGAATTAACTTTGAATGAAGAGGAAATACTAATTTCCATCTGTAATAATAGAGATTTTATTTCAAAACACTTGGAAGAGTCAATTAATTCATTTTGGATTAAAATTAGAGGTGATTATTCTATAATAGCCAAAATAGCTTGAAAAATATTGTTATAATTTTCTACATCTTATTTGCGTGAATTCGGATTTTCAGCATTAATAAATATAAAAATAAAAAAAAAAATTGTTAACGTAACGTAATTTTAATTGTAGATGACGAAATGAGAGTGGCATTATTATTTTTACGACCAAACATAAACAAAATTATCAAAAATCCTGAAGCTCAAATTTCGCCTTAAATGAATTCTTATAATTAATTTGTAATTAATTACTCAATAAATATCTTGTTTTCTTTATCGTACATATTATTTTATTTAACATTGAAAATTATTAGCATAAACTGTTTTACGTAGTGTATTATAAATAAATAACATTCTTTTAAACTTATTTTATTGTTAGTGTGTGTTCCGCCAAATTTTGAAATTATTAAGAGTGTACCGCAATAAATATAAGGTGGAAAATCACATTGGTCTATAATGTATATTCATTTTAATATTTACCTGTAATATTAATGCGTATTTGTATGCATTTGTGTTATCATAATTAAACAAAAAGTGTTCGAAAAAAATCCAATGGAATAGAGTAATTTATTAAATTAATTTAATAATTTATTAATTTAATTTAATAAATGGGACCGAATAAAAGAATTATTTTAAAAAAAGGAAAGAAAAGAAAAAGAAAATGTTAGGAAAAATCATGCAATATCTTTGTCTTCACCAAATATAAAGAAAGGCCTAAACTAAATTCAGAACATATTTTCATACAGAAAATTTTTTCAGTTTTTACGAAAATTGGCAACATTGTAATCCATGCATCTCTTTATAATACAGCATTTTTAAGATTTAAAAGCATCTTATAAATAAGTAAGCGTTCTTCCTTTGATACATTTAAATTTAAGAGATAGAATATGGAATCTGTGAAAATGAATAAATTATTATAAAATTAAGCCTTATAATAAAATATACTGCTCTCTCTGTAGGATTTCGAAGACAAAATGTAATATTAATGTTGGAATACTTTTCTGTCAGGAAAAAAAATTCTGATTTAGGGTCCTATTACTTAACATAGATATCCGTAAGTCCTCTTTACTAAATTGTAATTAAAAAACCCTGTTATTTTGTCTTATGAATTCTTTTAAAAGTAAAAGGAATATTATGATTACCTTTCCCTGTAGATTTTTTCCGTAGAAAAGTCTAATGCATTTAATTATATATATATATATATATATATAGGAAGAGCGTCGTG
>BMAV01025033.1:437603-448680 GCA_019973955.1 Trichonephila inaurata madagascariensis | reverse complement strand
GAGTTTCTATATATTCTTTCTAAAATCTTATATCTGGTTATCTTGCAATTTCGATTTTTTTTAGTTTTAGTTATTGATTATTCATCTCTCTTTAGTAGTGAATTTTGAATATATATAAGCTAAACTCAGTGGCGCAACAGTCCATGAGGGCCAAGATCCACTGTGTCTGTCTCAGTATACTTGACCATTGGACGCTGAGCTGCATGAGCAGATGTCCCGATCAGGTGGTCAGCCTGAAGCGAAAACTTCAGTGTTGTTTAGTCTCCAAGCAAGCTTGGTACTCATTTATTGACCAACTGAAGGGATGAAAAACTGAGTTGATCACCTATATATATATATAACAGTGGCGCATACAGGAATTTTTCAAGAGGGGGGGAGGGTCCAGGGTCGAAAGTCAACCATTCTCGTATGATGCTCCAATATGCCGCCCAACATACTCTTTTGATTTTGTGGATTTTCGAGAACAAAAAACAATAAAAAATTACTTATTGAATAAATAATTAGCATTAATTTATAAAACCGATTATTAATAACATACTTAATTAAATTGTACGTACTATACGCACAGGATTATAATCCATCGAAAAAAATCAAGGGCTATGGGGGGGGGGGCTGGACCCGGGGACCCCCTCCCTTGTATTCGCCTTTGATATATATATCATTAATAGGAAATTGCATGTATAAAAAGCCAAAGAAAAAAATCACATTTGCTTATAATCTTCAGAGTAGACAAGAGAAAATGAATTTCTTATTAGTATTGCACAGATTTGAATAATTTATGGCAGAAGTATAGTTAAATCTTTATGACCCCCGACTAACTAGTGAGAAGTTCGGACTCGCAGACGCCATTCATCATCGTTATGAGTGACTCCATTCATTTATATTCAGCAAAGAATTACTCATACTTGTGCATAATATAAGACAAAAACAAAAATCCCTGTATTTTCTTCCGAAAGTTTTGTATTCAAGTGAAAATTGCTTAGAGGTGATAAAGTAAATTGAATGTTATAGAATTAATTTAATGAAACTCTATTTTTTTTTATTTTTTTATTTTTTATTTTTTTAGTAAATGGTTAAATAAGTTGTCTTTTAGCAAGATTGGGGACTCCATTTTCAGATAAATTACAGCGAAAATCGTTTAACATGAAACTGAGGGGAATGAAATATTTTTTATTGTTAAAAGAATTTCATGCTAAAAGATTTTGTAAAAAAAAAAAAAAACATATATTCAACAAAATTAAGTTTATTAGAGTACATTTTATTTATGTAGATGTGAATATATGCATGTATTTATAAAAATCAAAGAAACAAAAACATCTACAAGAACTCAATGAAATTTAATACAAAATTTTCCAAGTTTTTTCAAAAATAAAAAATTTATTGAGTTTTGGGAAAATAATTTGATATTTATCTTTGCATTGTCCTTTTCAGCAACAAATTGTCAACAAATTGTTCAATATCATCCATTATTTTGTTCATTTTAGTATTGGAATGGGCCTCAAAATAACTGCACATACTTTTCATGATGTTCCTCATTTCGGATGACATGGGAACAGGATTTGCAATACTCAGTTCATTATTGCTGTCGGAATCTGCATCAATGATATTTATTGAGCTTTGAACAAACTTCAAAATGTCTTTGTTTGGCATATTTGTCAGACAAAGAGAGACATCTACTACAGCGAATTCTTACGATGATACAGTAAGTCTGTCCAATAATACATAAATTTTCTAAAACATTTCATTACGAGCCTGGTTTCCGTATTTTGTCTATTCCCAGAAGGGAAATCTTTTCGTGTTAAGCGATTTTCGTTTCGTGTTAAGAGAAAAGAGATGCACGAAAATACATAGTAGTTTGTCAACCGTTGTATATTATTTCGTGTTAACCGATATTTCGTCCTAAGCGTTTTCCTGATAAACGTAATTCTCTGTAAATAGAGTCTAATGCTAGAAATTTGCAAAATATTCGCGAGTTCACAATTTTCAAAACTTCTGAAGTATTTGCTTGGATTTCTTCATCATGAACTGTGTGATGGAAAAACTGTCTCACCCCTATTTTTAACTGTCTTGAGTCGGGATTTACTTATTCATTTATTTAGTATTCAGTTTCCAGAACCTATCATGGCACTTAACTTGCAAACCGGTTCCTTCACACTGGATCCACCTGACCCGATTTCATCACACCGATTCCATCTGAACCGATTCCATCACACAAAATTTATATTTCTTTATGACACCCACTTAAACTTTAAAAAGAATCGAAATTCGTTGCATTTGTTGTAAGTGCTACAGGAAAATTTCAGGGTGTTTCAAAAGTTTGTTGCAAAATTAAAATGCGATAGAAAAGTATCTACTTGTCGAAAAAGTCATGCAGTCTGATGATTTGTGTTTACTGTAGGACGTAAATTTTTAGAGATGACAAAAGGTTCTAAAAGGGACAAAAAAGGTGAATCTGCACATAATTTCATGGAAATGAATAATGCATATCGCTCATACAGCACAGAATTAAAAAAAACAATAACATAATTGTATTCTTACTTCATGTATACTTTTCATATGCAAGAGTAATAATAGTGTATGATCTAATTCAGATTGAAAAATACATGTGGTGCATATCCATATCACGTACAAATTTATTATATGAAATGAATCAAGCATAAATTGATAAAAACAGAGTTTCGATGCCTGTTAGTCGTCATCTTCATGCTATCAGCTAAAGACAAAACGTTACTGTGTATTATGTTAATAACCGATCAAGTCTTTCCCTCCCCTCTCTTCTTCTGTAGAAGCAGCAGCGGCTCCCTCTATTGTAGAAATTCCGAACTATTTTTTTATGTTATGAAAAATCCCTTACTAGTGAATATTAGTCAACAAATTCAGGGCCGCTTTTCCGCTTATGCGCGATAGGCACAATCGTAGGGTGCAAAAGATTTAAAGGAGCAAAAATTGGAGGGCGAAAAAAAGAGAAAACATTTAAATTACAGCGAAAGTACCATACCACTTAGTGAGTCATTCGGGAAGCATTTCTGAGCATTAAAGAGTAAAGACAAATGAGATCTTTCTACGGAAAAAGAAAGGCTTAAGGTATCCGGCTACGTTCGGAACCGTGATTTTGCAAAAGCAAATAAATGGACAATATTTATGATATTTAGTGTCACTTAGATTAGAAAATGTATTTTAAATTGTTTTGAGAATATTATTACAATAAAAAATTGTTCAAGTACAATATTTTGACAAAAAATCAACATAGAATGACCCATTTTCAAAATATTCTCCTTCTGTGAAAAATGATTCTATTATAATAATATTTTGCCTGTCTATGGCTCAGAACTCTGTACAGAGGCTCAACTAGAATTTTTGAAATATATAACTTAGAAGTGGGTTTATCCATGTTTTACGACAACAGAGGAGAGAAGTTTTTAGGAAAAAACGCCGATAATTATTTCAATCGGTTGTAACTCTGAAAATAATGTGAATTTTTCAAAAATTATATAGTTCAGACTCTCTGGAGAAGTTTTTACTTTATATAAGCGCGCACACACACACAAAATGTTATTATTTTAGAAGCATTTTTTATAAAAGGAGAACGTTTTGAAAGAAGGTTATTCTAAGTTAATTTTTTGCCAAAATAGTGTATTTAAATAAATTTTTTTTGTCAAAATGTCCTTAAAACGATTTTATACATATATTCTAATCTAAGTGACGCTAAATATCATGGAAATTATCCATTTATGAACTTTTTAAAATCATGGTTTCGAACGTAGTCGGATACTTTAACAGTTTATGCACTCAACGTGATATTACAATAGAAATGGATTACAATGAAATCATTAATATGTGTGTGTGATTTTTCTATGATCAAATCTCAAAGGAAACCTTTTTTGTATAAGTAGAATGGCAGTGCCTCAACAAAGAATAAAAATGTCTAAAAGTAAAAGAATTAAAACGATAAGTGATGAAAAAGATGGTAACTAACAAGTTGAAAACAGTTCATGGACCAATGTGTACTCTGTAATGTAATTGCAAACGATTGTATTAATTTAGTGTACTAATTTACAAAAGAGTGGTGGGTGTTCCGTGACGCCGTAAAGCAGTGTTTCTCAAACTTTCAATATACGCGACCCACTATTCAATCATCATTTTCATCGCGCCCCCTCCATACAATAACAATGTATTCAATTCAATAGTACTATACTTTGACACTAAAACTACAATACGACTTAAGCCTCTTATGTGCCACCGACTTATATAAACGTCTCACTCAGCCAAAGTATTAATTTTTGGACGTATATATACGTCTTTCCGAAGTACAATCTTTTATGTGCAGTGCTATCCATACAATTATTCCGAAGGCTTTAGAATGCAATAATAGGACTTTGAGTGTGTTTGCGAAGGATTTACTTATTTATTTCTTTTCTCCTCCCCCTCAAAAAACATCAAAATACGCTCGTCTACGTGGAAAACGGTGGCATTGTTGAGCGAATTCCGTAACTTTTAATCGTCAGTTAAGGAATTAATTATAAACCGTACAAATTATCAAGATAAATGTTAATACAAGCCCATGGGGCCACTGATAATTATCAAACATGTTCCTAACTTAGTATTGTTAATTAAATAATAAAATATACATTGTAGAGTACTGATACATTTATAAGTGTATTATATCAGTGTAAATGTGTATTTTATATTTTATTATATCAGAAAGTATTTTGTTTGTTTACTTTCAGTAAATTAATAATTTTTTAAGAAAACCTTGTGTTTTCGACTTTACAGTAGGCTCGCGTCCCTCTCGTAGAGTTATCATGCTCCTCAAGGGGGGCGCGTCTCACAGTTTGAGAAACGCTGCCGTAATGTAAGAAATCAACAAGAATGGCCAAACCATGCCACTGTCCTTTCCAGTCCAGCACACGGCGGGTCTGTAAGTGGCGGATAATGACAAGGCTCTCCAAAGAGAAAAACAAAGAAAGAGGAGGAAGAAAGAGGGTTAAGGGGAAATCCTACCATCCCTAAACCCAAACTGGCAAGTTAAGAACTGAGGGAGAGGGGTACTCTGTAAATAATGGAGTGTAACAATCTGACATGCCTAAGGCGCAGGGGAGGTTGAAAACGGCCCTGAGAAAACTGGAGGACACGTCGAGACGTGAACCCTTATTTTATCGCATTTTATTATAGCAAAGAACTATTGAAACACCCTGAAGATATATATAATGAAATGATTCTTTCCACCAAGCCGTAGCAAAAGGTTTTTTTTAACAATCTTTTTACCAATAACTAGGCTGTAATTCATATCAAAGGCCTAAATTATTCCAGTCGCCAAATAGTCCTACAAAAGCAGTAAACGTGCTTAGAACTATTATCTCAGAAACCGATTAGACACGTTTTCTGTTCTATCTTATGGTATTTGTTGTTGCTAAATATGCCTTGTTGCTGTCAACATATATTATAGAAAATAACGCTATAACTCATTCACACTATAATTAAGCAGCTTAGTGCTATATATAAATTCATAGAAAACAACAACACCCATCGCAAAGAATATATACTCTGTCGTAAGTATCACTCCCCTCATTCTATTTGAAGAATAAGTAAGTACCCTTTATTTTGGACATGAATCGTGCTTAATTGATGTAAAACGCAAGAAAACTGGAAATAAATCTGACAAATACTGCAGCTCTAAATCACAGAAAGAGGGAAACAATCTTTATCATTCAGTAAACAAACCTGAACGTCGTATTTTTAAATTAAGCAACTAAAATTTCTACACCAGCCCCTTACAGCTTCAACCCTAAGCGTGAGTTCCCACCATAAAATAGTTCGGGGTGCCCCAACTTCTCTCTACTCCTATCTTAAAACTTACTTTTGCGTTCAATCGTACCGACAATGAAAGGAGAAATGCTTGCATAAAAGATAACTCCCCCCTCACCTCCCCCATGCATTACACCGCACATTACAATACGAAGCCCCCATATGCGAGGTAAACAAGGAAAGGGGGCCCATTATGAGCCCTCCCCCATCTTTTCAGGGCAGATGCCCGCACTTTCACCTTTTCTGCAATTGTAGTTTATCTTCTTTAGGGAGTCTGCAGCAGAGAAAAGAGAGAACACCCCTCCATGGTGCAGAGTCGTAAATTTCGGAACTTTACCTTAAATCTGTTCCGGAGGCCTGGCGGAGTTCCGATATTTATGAGGGCGATATTAACGGTTGTTAAAATTAGCGCAGGCCTGTTATTTCAGACTTGGCGAGGGTTTGGCGGAAAAGAGGTGCAAGAGATTTGGCTTGGATTCTCAGAGAAAAGATGGGTTTTTAAATCACACAAATAATACTTCTTTATAATTAAACATTTCATTCCTTAAAATTTAGGAGTAAAAAAGTTTAGAGTTCTGATACTTATAATATTGATTTATTCCTTAAAATGTTTGGTTGCAATATTTTGATCTATTGTAATATCTTAATCCTCAATGTTTTTCAGGCACCTTATTTTAATGTATGAAAATGCCATATGTTATACGCTTACTATTGCATTATTTCATTATTTTTGGAATTACAATGCTATTAACCCTGTGCTTCTCAAGCTTTCCACATTTGCGACCCAATTTTCAGTCATAATTTTCATCACCCCCTCCCCTCCAATAACAACAATGATGTTAAATACAATAATAATGTACTTCGATGCTAAAGCAACAATGCGACTTTAATATTATAAACTGCACATATTATCAATATATGTATTATATTTTGTATATGGAAAGCCCAAAGAAGTCACTATTAATTACTAAACTTGCTTTTAATTTAGTATTGATAAATGAATTAATACTTTTTGCCTCACTGATGCATGTATAGGTATCTTATATCAGTGTAAATATGTATTTTATTTTTTATCATTTCAGAATGTATTTTATTTTGCTTCCTTTCGATAAATTAATAATTATTTTAAATCTTTTATTTTGGACTTTTCGATATGCTCGCACCCCCCACGTAGGGTTTTCATGCCCTCCAAGGGGGCGGGCCCAACAGTTTGCGAAACGCTGTTTTAACCACTAGAAATATTATTGTATACTCTTAAAAGTATGTCTCCCTTTAAAATAAACCTCGCTATCTTTATAAAAATATTTTTTGTGTACTGTCCTTAAGAGGACTTGGTACCCTTTGAACACCTTTCTTTATTTATGTATTTAAAAATTATATTTAGCATTTTATATAATGTTTCTATTCAAAAAAATGATACGAGATGAAATGTTTCACATATTATTCACACAATTTTAAAAATTAAAATTTTTTGAAGAAAATTTGGAAAATTTTAAAATTTTACTCTTTCTGTAAATATTAATTTTTTGACCCGAAATTTTTTTGTAATATTCTTATGAATTTTTTAAACAACTTTAGGGATCAATTTTACAATAACTTGATTCGTTTTTGAGAAAAAAAAAAATAAAATGTCGATATGCATGCTAAAAATCAATGAAAAAGTCAATATCTCTTACATTTTAAATTTTTAAAAAGAAAGTATTCAGTTCACAGCAAAACGGATCCCTAATTTTATTACATGCCTTCTATAAAACACATAGGAAAACAATGAAAGTGATTGGTAAATAATTGTGGAAGAAGTAGCATTTGAATGCACTAATGTTTCGAAAAACACAAACTGAGAAAAAACACTTTAAAGTTAATAATTTTGAAAAAAAATTATTATAATATGCTTAAATAAACTTAAAATACCACTTTAAGATATTAGTTGTACATTTTTCTTTAAAATAAAATTGCATTTTCATATTTTTTCAACCCATACATTTTTGTAAATAATCTATTTTTAGAGAGTACTAATTGCACAAGAAAATTCAAGAAAAATGTTAATTTTTTTTTTCCCTGTCACGACAGAAATTTTAGTTTTTTTTTCTTCTTATAATATTGAAGTTTTACATTTGTATGAAAAATATATGAGGAATAAGAATTGAAATTGTAGTTATTAATATGAAATGCCTTAATTCAAAAATTTTACTTGCACACATTTCACAAAAAAAAAAAATGATTGCATTGTATTGCCTCGGTAATATTCTGATTTATATATTACCCATTCTTTTTTAATGTTTATTTCTCTTTCTTAAAATAGATAATTTTTATCAAAACACTTTTTTTAGCTTTTTTTCCTAAAAAGGGGGCGTGGCCGAGTTGCCTAATTTGTTTTCAAATGAAGTTTTATTCAACTTCTAACTATCCGACATGCACAAGTGATATATCAATCGAAAGATAATATTACAAATAATAAGATTAAATAAAAATAAAAAAAATACGATAGGCCTGTCATTTTTGGGGTACCAAGTCCTCTTAAGTGTCGAGCTTTTTAATCAACATGAATGCTTTTAACTCTTGATTCTATGTGCAATTTTGTATTGTCTATAACTAATTAATAGTATTCGCATGATCAAGGAGAGCCTTTTTTGAAAGAACTTTCCAGAAATTATTTTCAAACATAAATTTTCCTCTAATTTCTAAACTTTTTCACTAAGTTTAATATTTATGGTACTTTAAGTATTTTTACTGATATTGTAGAGTGGTTTACATCTGCCTTGTTGAGAAGCTGATGCATGTTACATCTGCTGTGGCTCTAAGTCAGGAGTACTCAACTTATTTTTCTGCTGGGCTGCATACATATGCCAGCCATTTCACGCGGGCCACATATATATGTCAACTATTTCACGCGGGAGCAGCATGAGGTTAAACAAGGGAGGGGAGGGGGAGAAATGTTTTAAGACCAAGATAACATTGGAAATTTAAAAGGTGGAAAATTGATCAAAATATTTTAACTCCTGTTTTGAATTTTTTTATTTGTTATTTTTTACATTTTTTTTCTTTTCATTTTTGTCACTTACACTAAATTAAAAGAATTTAAGAAACGTTCCTTCAAAATTTTTGCATCAGTAAACGGCTTCACATGATTACTAATGGTATAACAAACTTGATAGGATGTCTTTGTCACTGCTGTGATATTACCACTGACAAAACTCTTTGTTGCTGTTGCAAAGAATACTCAATAAAGCCTATTTACATCTCTTGAAATAGATCTTAGAGGAAAAGTGTCATTGAATGTGATTCCTTTTTACTGATATTTTTAAATACAACACTTTCGAGGCAAATCAAACAAGTACTAATCCATGTTTGTTTTTCACTACAAAACATTTAACCTCCAAACCGTTCGAATATTTTTCGTTTGCAAGGTATGAAGGATAGTTAAAAATTAGCTCCAGCCACAAAATTGTCGCTACTCTACTGTTGTCTGTTATCGCTAACCGTAACCATTACAAATAGAAAAAGAATATCAATTCGCAGCCGTACGACATCGACAGCAAAAAAGCAAAATTGATATATTTGATTTCTTGTCAAAGAATTTCCCACCAAATTTTTAATACATTGCTCTTACATAAGCAATGGGTCTTGACCGAGCCACTTATAAAAAGTCTCTGTGGGCCACAGGTTGAGTACCGCTGCTCTAAGTCCTCTTGTTGGTATGGTGTGGAAGTTAGGAGAATGGAGTACCAGTTCAGGCTGTGACGGGTTCTATCCGAGGTCCTTCAATAAATCCCCTTGAGGGAATTATTCTTTAAACGTGGTTTGAGTTCAAAACAGCCTTCCGTAGAAATGACTTGATTTCAAGCTAATGTAAATGCTATTTAAACCCTGACAAAGTTAATCATGAATATCTAGTCGTGAATCATGAATAGTGAATCATTCGTTATCAAGTTTTCGCGTTCGAACTATAACTGCCGTTCGAAGAAGTGGAAACAATAGAGAAGCTGATTTGTGAAACGGACTGTAGCAGTTTGTGGAAAGTGCTGACAAGGGATCTACAAGTGGATCACGAGATATATGTACTGTGGATAATCTTGTAAGTTATATTAAGGTATCCGACTACGTTCAGAACCGTGATTTTAAAAAAGCGTATAAATGGATAATTTTTATGATATTTAGTGTCATTTAGATTAGAATACTGTGACGTCTCTCGCGTCCTTCTGCTAACATAACTCCTATGTTCTTTGACGGCCACGATTAATGGCAAAACCTTTCCAACCCAATACCAAGAAGATAAACGAATGTAACATGTAAATGAGATATACTTTAAAAGGATAGAAGCTTTGATGATAAGATAGAGCGAGGCAAGTTTAGAGATAGCTTAGTGTGGAATCTTTCAGATCAAGAGTTAGCAGTCCGATAGCTTTGGAAGGAATAGAAGTCCATTGTAAAGAAGTTGGAATCGTCGTATATAAAGTGACCTTATAGATATCTCTCAATCATTGTAGGAAGGAGATCTGCAAAAGGTAATATTTAGGTATAGGTAGTTAGATGAATCGGTTTATTTATTATAATTAAGATAAAGGATCTAGTTGCGTGATCTGACTTAAATACAAGGTTTAATTGGGTGTTAACTCTCACTTTAAATAAAGTTGTCAAATTAGAATTAAGTAATATAAGTTATTCTTAATAAAAGTTGTATTAAGAACTATTATGTCTCATCATTTTGATAATCCCACACCTCTAGCTTACGCGGATCCGGAACGACATAGTCATCACAGGATGGCTATGTCACAATGGCGCCCGAACGTGTATAATTCTGGGTTAGGTAATGTAGGTGGAAGTACTGTACTACCTGAAATGTATTTTTCAGGGGCAGAGAATATTGCAGAGTTTATTGAAACAATTGAGAATAACATACAGTTACTTGAAATCCCAAGTAATCTGTCATGTGCTTACTTAAAAAGTCATCTCAGGGGAAGGGCTCAAGATTGGTATTCGATATTTGGTTCGGTGTTAGTGCAAAATACAGCCACAGATTTCGCGCAGCTCAAGGCTGAATTAGCGAAAGCTTTTCCCGCGGTCAAAAATAAGAAAGAATTGCAAACGCAATTCTACGCGTCCCAGCAGGGAAGAAATCAGGAACCATCTGATTTTGTTTACAAATTATTAAAAATAGAGAGAAGTTTAGAGTTAGGAATGTCCCAAGCAGAGTTGGTGGATCATATTTTGGTTCGACTCGAACCACAGATCCAAGATTATGTGGAAGTGAGAAATCCACAAAACACGATAC
>BMAV01025033.1:420637-433387 GCA_019973955.1 Trichonephila inaurata madagascariensis | reverse complement strand
CATTTTTTTATGATCTTCCAACAAGTGGTTGGAAGAATTATTGCAAAGAAAGAAGTCTCGGGCGGTGTTTAAAAGTTATAAGCCAAGCAAAAGTTAAACACTACAATGAGTGTATATTTATTTTGGAACTTTTGACTTGTTAAAAATTTTTTTTCTGGAGAAAACAATTGTAATTGCACATTTGTTTGCTTCGATGTATGACTTCGTGAGATGCGAAAATTCCTTTGGTTATTTGTTATAATAGTTTATTGAAAAATGTTTGTAATTGTATAATATGTGTATATATATATATGTTGTTGTATTGTTACGTATTATGAGGCATCTGGTTCAGGGAAACGCGGCGTAGTCAGGGCACTAACAATAATAATAACGGCGCTGCGCGGCTCATTGGGAGTTTTTTGAAACCAGATGTGGGGATGGAGATGAAAATTTATTGTGATTTACAAATAATATATAATGAATAAAAATTGTAAAACTTATTGGTATTATGTAAACATAAATTGGAAACAATAATTTAGAGAGTTTTCATTTCAGGGAGACAGACCCTGAAAATTGTAGAAATTAGTAACTTCAACACGGAAAAAAGTGGAGCAAAAAGCCAGCTCCATATACATTAATGATACAGATGCAAAGTTTGGGTCTGCGCACCCAGGAAAATTTTTTTAGAGAATTTAAGTGTATAGTTACTTTAAGTATAAATATGTAAAAAGTGAGAGTGGGCATGAATTAAACAGTAATTATTAATGTTGGCCTAGTTAATGGAGTAAAATTTATTGTCACGAGTTTAAATTTAAAATTAAGTTGAATATTAAATTTAATTCTAAGATGAGTAATGAAAATTAAAGTCAAGATAAATTATTGGAAATTATAAAAGCTAAAATGAGGATTTAAGATTAAAATTTAAATAAAACTCAGAAAGCGAGGAGATTCAGAAATAAAGATTTAGACACGTAATTTATTAAGGGCATTGAGAACCCTTAAGTAAATCACGCTTTTCTTCTTGGAGGGGGTTGTGACGTCTCTCGCGTCCTTCTTCTAACATAACTCCTAAGTTCTTTGACGGCCACGATTAATGGCAAAACCTTTCCAACCCAATACCAAGAAGAAAAACGGATCAAATATGTAAATGAGATATACTTTAAAAGAATAGAAGCTTTGATGAGAAGGAGCGGCAAGCTTAGAGATAACTTAGTGTGGAATCATTCGGATCAAGAGTTAGATGTCCTATAGCTCTGGAAGAAAGATACGTTCATATAAATTAAATTATAAAGAGGTCTGAATCTTCGCAGCTAAAATTAAGTTATAGGTATTTCCTCAATTGATGAAGGAAGGAGACTCTGCAAAAGGTAATATTTTGTATAGGAAGTTAGATGAATCAGTTAATTTATTATAATTAAGATAAATGATCNGTAATATTTTGTATAGGAAGTTAGATGAATCAGTCAATTTATTATAATTAAGATAAATGATCTAGTTGCGCGATCTGACTTGAATACAAGGTTTAATTGGGTGTTAACTCTCACTTTAAGAAAGTTGTCAATTAGAATTAAGTAATATAAGTTATTCTTAATAAAAGTTGTATTAAGAATTCAATATGTCTCATCATTTTGATAATCCCACACCTCTAGCTTACGCGGATCCGGAAAGACATAGTCATCACAGGATGGCTATGTCGCAAGTTTCTCTCGTATATCGCGCACACACACAAAAGAGTCCGTCTCACTCGATTTAGAAGATAATCCTTTTTACTTATCAGGCGTAAATTCCAACATTTATTCCATTTAAATGCAACCCGCTGCCACCAGATATATAAATAGTATAGCTATAATGATTTCACACAGCTCTTGGATAACTATTATTCATCAAAAAAAATAAAATTAGTATATTCTTTTACAATTCAATAGCAAAAGGGTCCGTAATGATTTCGAGTCTCTTTCACATAAAATAAGGGCGTAACTTCGCCCGCTAGAGAAAATATCCTATTCAAATCGTGAATAAAAAGGGTTCACTTTCGGTAATTCCACACCGAGTCTGAGTGAGTTCGCTGGCCCCAACTTCGCCGTGCTCTTTTGCACTCTCTTCCGTTCCCTTATCTTCCAAGCTGGGAGACCGCTGTACTTCGCGGGCTTGTTATCGCTTTTTTCTATCGCTCAAGGGACGTCCAAACGGCTCCCTTCAAAATCCAGTCTCCCGTCCGGACTCTCTCGCCCTCCTTATATCCTCTCTATCTCTCCTAATCATCCTTCTCTGATCTCTTTGTCGGACTCAACCCCTCTTATTCTTTTGCCGCCTTCCGATCTCGGCTCCCTTGATCTGTTACCCTTCTGCCGCGCCAAATCGGTCTCGTTTCCTGTTCTCTCGTCCAAGAGGCGCCGAGGCTGGGGGCACATTTGTACGTTTTCAGACGCACCGTCATCACCGAATTGCGGGAAAATATGAAAACACAATGTTAAGGCGCCTCTTTCTGACAGTCCGGTCAGCCCGGGAAAAAGGTTCCGAAACTTGACCACCCAGTTACGAAATTCCTTCCCAGCAATTAGGTAAATGCCTGAAATTTTCGCAACGTCTGTCGGCAAGGCGCAAGGGATCTGTTAGCAAATAGGGGGAAAAGATCGGCGTCGTCACAATACAATTTGGTAATACCGGTATTCACAAGCCTAAATACTAAATACCGGTTTTTCGGTATTTACTAGAAATTTTTTTTTTTTAATTGTCTTCACTATATGTTTAGAAATCTCCAACTTAGCAAAATAGTATACACTTTTTGTTTTTATGTATCTCTAACGGGCGAAATTAATTAGACTGTGAATATAAAGTTGCATCGTACAATCAAGAGAAGTAATAAAATATGTGAATTATTCAAGTAGGAGGGCTTAAACTATTCTATTACAGCTGAGAGTGATACTGAGGAGAATTCGTAGCAGGGTTCGTTGTCTGATATTCGTATCTGTGAAAACAAGGTTGTAATTGCGAAGCAAGTGCGTAATATTTCAACATTTTTTAAGTTAGAGAGTTTGTTATTCACAATGGATTTGCATATCATACTTGTAATTACATACCGTCATTTTATAAATGAAAATGAAAAATGAAGAAAAGAGACTAACCAATTCAAATTTGATCAAGTTCATAGTAAATTTTCTTAAAATTTTTTACCCACAAACGTTATCCAAATTCAGAAGAATTCGGTACAGTTATCGAAGATGATTATGACACAAATGTCGACAGTAAAAAGGAATTATCTCTTGAACAAAAATTAGAATTAGCGAAACTAAAAAAAATTCAATAAACCAAAATACAATACAGAAATGGGTTACATCCAAAATAATCCGGCGAGAAATCGATTTATTTGAAGATAAGGGATTTAGAGGTAAATACTTGAAAAAATTACATCGCATTGCTAACAGTACGACAAACAAGCGTAGATACCGAAGGAGCGCTTACAACAGCTGGTAATTTTTGCACAAAATTGCGTTCCAGGCTTAATGACAGTGCAATTGAAGCATTATATTTTTTAAGATCATATTTCAAAAATTTGTAATAGTACCACAGACTGAATAGTGATATTTACACTTCTTTGTGATTTAAAGAAATAAGATATTCCTTTACTTTTTTGTGATTTTTTATATACTGTTATAATTTATAAGTTAAAAATTATTTTTTGTGATATTTACACTCTAATAAAACTGAAAAATAAAACAAAGAAACACCTGTATTTTCTTTCTTTTCCTAAAACTTCTACTACCGGTATTAAAACCGGTATCCCAGTATTAAGATCTAAAAAATACTGAACACCCCCGGTATTGAACTGTTGGTTCGACAATTCCTACTTCACACGTAAACAAAGAAACATAAGTCTTATGAGTCTCTTGATTACCCTTAATAAGTATATTGCACCTGTAAAATCAATTCTTATGCTTTGAAATGGTGGAGAATTTGTTGATTCTATCTTGCGATAATTGACCACTAAACTGGTCAGCTATTTTAGCGTTATATCTTTTGTAAATGAGGCAGATCCGAATTATTGTCTTGTCTAATTGATAACCTTTCCAATACTTTTTTCGAAGTTGAATCAAAGTTGCAGATACGCCACAATGACCAATTCATTCATGTTCCAGTTCCATAGTCACAAGTAATTCTGTTAATTTACAAAGTCGAGGAAGAATAACAAGATGTTTTTCACCAAAGCATAGGTCTGCTTCGAGCAACCGACAAGTAATTCGTTACAAACTATCTTCATCCAAATAAGGCACTAAACTCTTTATATCAGAGCTGTTTTGAAGTTGCTCGTAGCAATTTAAGGCTGATATCTCAGCAAAATAAAATTCGAATTGAACGTATTTGATCCAAAAATATTCAGCATTCTGTACTCATCTACAGTAATACACAAATTCATTGATTTGTTAATGTTTCTAACATTATTCACGAATAGAAAAAGTCAAACAGTCACTTTAAAAACTTTTTAAGGTTGCTGAATCAATTTATGTCAACAAGAGATTCTCTCTGCTGGGTAACTAAAACGATGCTCCAATTTTAAAATATCTCGGGGATGATTTGGTCATTGATCAGGTACTATTTTAAATCAAGGAGGGCCGTGCCACCACAGTTCATGTACACGCACTACGTGAAAGGAGATTTGTAGGGTTGTCCTGTCCTGGACAGTGTCCCCACTAATTCAGATCAGAGACCATTTGGATCTCTAGAACACGATTTTTGATGTATGGTTTGAATGCTGAAGAACTGCCGCGTATCCAGTAGTACGAAATGAAAGAATCAGTCCAGTAATAATGATACCGTCAAATTTGAAACAAGATGGCACCTGTTTGGCCAACCTATCTGACAATCAGGCTGCTGCCAGTTTAAGTCGAGGCAGCGTCAATGATTTCAAAGATGCCACACGACTCTTTTTGAGAAAATAAAACTCATTTAGATTTCATTATTATAAGTAACAAAGCCCAAGTGTAATATTGTTCCATAGAGGCTGATTTACTCACGCCTGAGAAATAATGTACTTCAACATTTGATAGGTCACCTAAATAGTACTGTGGTATCTTTATCTCAGACAAGCCCTCAGCTTCACTACTCCACTGCTGCCATTTGTGGCAGCTTCTGAGTTCCAGTCTACTCCCAGAATCCAAAGATCCTGAAATAGACATTTCAATTCGATAACGAATGGACTAAGAATTCGAATAGGGTTGAAGATGCGACCAACTACACTCAGAATAAATCTTTTCGATTCTATTTTACGTGAGATAAACTTCAATAGATCTTTCGGATTGAAATAAATTAAATCCCTTTTGAATCCGAAGCAAGTCCTAAAACCTTAATGGACGGTCTAAGATCCATAGCACTAGTTTGAGAAAATTCTGTCTCGACACCTTCTTGGTGCCATAACAAATTAAGTTGTTTCGAATTAGCTCGACATTTGCGCTGTAACATGCCCGAATCACTGAAAATTTGCAAGCACTCCAAGATAGTACGTAGAGCGTCCGGAACATCATTTCGACCACAAATGAGGTCGTCAACATAAATGGAACTATTTAACAAGTCAAATGTGTTTGAGGATATATTGCTCCTTGTACTTCTTAAAATGATGTTATAAAGTTGATACTAGAAGGTATGGACTAGGCCTAAGTCCAAAAAGAACTATCGTAAAATTTAGTACGTATGGAGCATATCAATTTCAATTTATTCAATTATCAGTCCGGGTGAGTGAGTGAATATTAACGTCACACTGTTCGGTTACACGAGGGCTTTTGGCAACGGACCACGTAATTTTGAACCATGGTCAAGTGACGTGGACGACACCTGAGCTGGCACTCCCCTCTCCTAACTACCACACCACACCAACGGGAGGACGTTTCAGCTCTCGACAGATTTAACGTGCATCGCTGCCCTACACGGCGGGTCTTTAGTGGTACTGGGCTCGACCTCATGACATGCCTGCCTTGATCCGATACCTTTACCACTGGGCTACCGCAGCCCCAATTATCAGTCCGGAAGAAACGTGTAAAATCTTGATTACTAAAGTCTAATTCGGTTCGAGGAAAAGCCGATTCTACATTAGTTGTAAACACTATAGGATTTTTTCGAAACCACAAGAGCAGTTCTAAGATATGGGGATACCAGTTTGGTCCCGTATGCAAACTTTTATTCAATAATGAATGTCCACCTTCGTGACCCTAACTATCATACATAATGCGAAGACCACTTGTGGTCTTGTCGGTAAGTTTCACCGCATGATGACGTAGCTAAAACCCCCGACTATTAGGTAAAGAATCATGCACAAGAAGTACGCTCAACAATACCTTCAATACTATAGTCCCCTTAATTACATCCTTATACTCGCAGAACAACTCATGATCCCATCTAGACTTACGAACGAACCCTTCTAAACGTTTGCGTTGCAACAGTTATATTATTTTGTAAAGCCTCTCTCATGGCTGGTTTCCATGGCAAACTCACGTGATATAGACCATCTACGAAACTAGTTGATTTATCAAAGTCAGAATAATCTCAGATCATCCATTTCTGGTCCTGTTGAAGTTCTTCATCAAGTTCACTGGTCAATAAATGTCTGGTGCGAAATATTCAAAAACAGACTGTGATTGACCCGGTATTTTACGAGGGCATGTTTACGGTATCCTGATACTTATCATTACTTAAGGATACTCTATTCGATTTTGGAGAAAATTCGCCGTTCAGTGCCGTTGAGTCCAGAATGTGGTTCCAACACGAAAGCTGCCCGCCGAATCACACGGTACATTCGAGACACTTCCCAGCAACAAGTCATAGGATATGGTAACTGAACGGTCATCTGACCTGAACCCATCGAACTTTTTTCTGTATTGATACATCAAAGCAAGAGTGTAAACAACCACTCCATCAACACTGCAGATACTTCGAAACTGTATTACGGATACTTGCGACAGCATCTCGCGTGCCATGTTGAAGAAGTGCAGCGAAAAATGCGGATTTGTGTCTAGACGTGTTTTGTTGCAGAAGGACACCATTTTGAGCCTGACAGATAAATGAGCCTTATTTTCGAAAAGTGTGTCTGTGTAAAGTCAACGCAATCAAACACTTGTGCTTTGTGATTTTCATTTGTATTACTTTTGTGCGCAAGATATCTTTTTTTTTTTTTGTTTATTTGTAATAAATTGACGATGCTAAACAACATTGTATTGACTTTTTTCATATATCTCGTACACTTTTTGATCAGTTAAAATTTCTCTATACTTCTCCTCATTGATCCTTCCTTTCAGGATTACGATTGGTTCAGGAGAAAACCACGACGCAGCTGCCTATACCATTGCAGATCCATCTCCATGCTTAACATTTGGAAGAAGACAATCACGATCATATGCTTGTTTAGGTGTCCTCCAAATGTACCTTTGTCCTGTTGTACGGCAAAATGCGAAAGACAATTCGTCAGACCATATTACTTTTCCCCACTCATTAATCAACCAGGTTTTGTGAGTGTGGCACCACTGTAGACGACGTTTGACGTTAACATCTGTAACAAGTTGCTTGGGAGTTGTTGCTCTGCGGTAAATATTCGGTTTATGAAGGTGCCTTTTAACCGTAATCATTGACACTGGAGAAAAGGGATAGCGGCAAGCACCACGATATATTTAAATTCAAAAAGTATTTCTAACTCCAAATCATGCCCGTGTGACAAAACTGACGGAAACGAGTGAAAGCTTTAATACACGCACAGATGCAGGAAGTTTATTAGTCGCTATGCCATCACATTCGTTTTTATGTTACTTAGGCTTCTGGCAACCGATACTGTGTGAAGTCAATGATGCTCAAAATTATTTGAAAACAGAGGAACTAAATATCCATCAATGTGCTAAAAAAATCCGTGCTTTACAGACCGTATTAAAAGCAGAAAGAGAGGAATTTGTGGATGACTCTTTAATATATGCTAAAAGTTTATGTGAAGAGCTTGAAATTTATTTTGAACCCCCAAGACGAATCAGAAGGAAGCATATATTTGGCGACGGAAGTAAAAATGTTCAGTTATCGTACGAAGATGACTTGAGGCGAACAATGTTTTATAGACAGAGTAACTGCTGAAATTAGAGAAAGATTCCAACAGTTGCAGAATCTAGCGCAAAAATATGCTTTTTTAAGGCCTGAAGTAATATTGAACATGGACAAACTTAACTTAAATCAAGCTCCTCAAGACATTAATAAAGAAAAATTCCAACTTGAACGCGTACGTCTACAAACTTTCGTAGCTGCAGCAGACCCAGGCTGTAAAAAAAGAACTCATTAGGTCCGCCTCTCTGGGTTTATTAAAATATATTATTGAGTCCAAACTTGAAGATGGCTTACCAAACATTGTCATAATGTTGAGAATATTTTTAACATCTGCCATCAGTAATGCCAGTTGCGAGAGAGAAGCTTCTCTAAGCTAAAATTAATCAAAAATTATCTCAGATCGACTATGTCCACGTTAAGGCTAACAAATTTAGCTATTCTGGCAATTGTGAACATGACATACATATTGATACTGACAATTGCATAAAAGATTTTGCTATGAAAAAAACACGAAAAGTGCATTTTTAATTCATAAAAAAAATTAAAGCCGCTTTTTTTTTACTTTTACTAATTTTCGTGACTAATAATTAAAATAGAGAGGTGGTGCTACGTCACTGCTACAGTTGTTCCCTTTTTAGACATTACACTTACTTTAAGCTTTCCGTCCACTATTTTACTTTCCTCGCCGCCTTGTATGTACGCTGTCATGACTTTAGACAACGTACCTCTAGAAAAGCCGATGAGCTGGATGTTTCGGTTATGTACTTGCTGAAGTACATATTCTCCACACGTGTTAAATTAAAGAAAAGCAAGGCTCAGATATTATGGCAAGCATATTTTTAAGGAGGGTAAAACCCAGTGCCAAACTATTTCCAAAAATTTTAAATAATTTTTCAAAGAATGCTTACATTATAAATAATTTTAAACTAACTTCAATATGACCTCATGGTAAAAAGAATGATTTGACAGATACATATATTTGAATCTAAAAGGGAAAATTAATATGCTAGAAAGATTTATTTTTTAAAAAAATGAATGAAAATAGGAATACAAATTATAACAGAAAAATAATAGTAGTAGTAAGTCTCTACTTTGCAGACTCTGGTACAAATAACATAAACTAAAAGAAATAAAATTAACTTTTTTTTTTGATATCATAAAGCATTTCCATTAAACTATGATCAACAATACAGAAGGGGAAAAAAACACGAATCGTGTTGCCAAAATATTAATTTTTTAAACAATATTTCTTTGCAATATTTCATTTAAAATAATTGTAATTCTACTTGAAAGGACAAACAAATGTGAATATATACAATGATTAAAAACTATAGTGATAATTGAAATATGCAGGGTGTCCCGAAATTCAACATCAAACGTGCACGGGGTGAAAGGGAGAGTCATCAGTTCTGAGGGGGAAAAAATTCCATATTGTGCTTGGATAAGTGATAACTGGCATATTTTTGAAAATGTGGAAAATTGATCCCCTCCATCACATCATACTGTACTGTGACCACAAATTTCACAATTTTACAAGGTTATTTCCCTAAAGTGATGTTACATAGTCACACTATTAGTCACAACCACAAATAGAGTAAAAACACTTTACAAATTTAGTTAAAAATTAACGTCGTTTCAGAAAATAATGTCACCTAAATTTGGCTCTCTATAAAACAGTGCTTTTCAAAGTTTCAATACTCGCGACCCAATATTCAATCATAATTTTCATCGCGACCTCCTCATACAATAACAATGTATTGAATTCAATAATACTATATTTCGACGCTAAGACTACGATACGACCTTAACCTCTTAAGTTCCACCAGCGTATATAAACGTCTTGCTCAGTCAAAGCATTCATTTTCCCGGACGTATATATACGTTTTTCAGAAGTACGATCTTTTCTATGCACTGCTATCCATAAAATTGTTCCGAAATCTTTGGAATGTAATAAAATGGCCTTGACAATATTTGCGAAGAATTTACTTATTTCAGAATATTTTTGCTTCTTTATTCCTTCCCCCACCCCCCAATACATCTCACACGCGCATCTACGTGGTAAAAGTTTGGCATTGGGAAGCTAATCGCGTAATTTTTAATCGACAGTTAAGGGATTAATTATAAACCGCACTAATTATAAATTTAAGTGATATTATTTTTGTATATAACTTTATATATGACAATCCCATGGGGTCACTTGTTCTTAACTTCGTATTGTTAAATTAATTATAAAATACATTGTGTAGCACTGATACATTTATAAGTATAATATATCAGTGTAAAGTGTAATTTATTATTTATTATCTCAGAATGTGTTTTGTTTTTTTTTTTGTTTGTTGCTCGCACCCCCCTCGTAGAGTCGTCACGCCCCCCAGTTTGAGAAACGCTGCTATGAAAAGAAAAATATTATATATACACATACTCTACCCTATGCAAGTTATTTCAAAACAGGATCCATTTAGTTAAGTTTCCAAAATGGTATAGCACTGCTATTTTTCTATCTATAGCAATTATTGTCAATTTTTTTCTAACAAAATGACTTTATTTAAAAAAAAATACTCATTCTTAAGTGCGTAATTCAAACTAAGCAATAAATTTTAAAATAAAACGGAAAACATTTTTATTATGGTTTTGGTTCCAAAATGGTATAGCACTGCTATTTCTTTCTTCTTTTTTTTTTCTATCTATAGCAATTATTTTCAATTTTTTTTTTTTACAAAATGACTTCAAACTAAGCAATAAATTTAAAAATAAAACAGAAAACATTTTTGTAATACTTAATGAATTAAATGAATGAATACTTAATGAATTAAATGTTCGAAGGGATTGCCTTCTATATATATAATTCTTTTAAACCAATCGAAAATGTAACTCTACAAAATTATAAAAACAAGTTAAATCTCTGTATTTCCTCTCTACACACCTCACACATAAAGACTATTTCTTATTTTCAATTCTTTGCCATAAAACGATTTAGCTGAATCTCCTTACGTATAGTTTGTGTGATTTATGTAAAAAAAAAACACACAAAAAACATTTGCTAAAATGTGACTTATTCTTAGCGTTAAATATGGACTACAGCGTTAAACATGGTCTTACAACCACCGTCTGTTGATAAAAAGTGATACTTTACACTTTTTTGTGTGTGCAAACACGCTCAATCGTTAGATTCGAGCTTTTCTTATGTATGACTCTATTCCAGAATCAAAAAAGTATAAGAATATCTTTCCCGCACGATCGTGCGGGT
This sequence comes from Trichonephila inaurata madagascariensis, assembly GCA_019973955.1. Taxonomy (NCBI): domain Eukaryota; kingdom Metazoa; phylum Arthropoda; class Arachnida; order Araneae; family Nephilidae; genus Trichonephila; species Trichonephila inaurata. The sequence goes on along the minus strand of BMAV01025033.1, from coordinate 422,094 downwards.
TGGGTATTAAAGGGATGAGATGGGCCTCTGGATTATTAAAAAATCTCTTAAGAGCAATCCAAGTTCATATGCTCCATTATTATTTGGTATAAAATATTAAATTGCATAAATCCATTAAGCAAAGAACTACGATCTACCATATGCTATTATTAAAAGATTTTAAGATTCTTTTAAGGATGCGGCTTTCGATTAAATGCTCTGTGATGCAAGACAAAAGACCAAGGAGATTGATATCGTCTGCTAACTTTGAGGTGACTCAATCACGTCACGCAGTTCAACAAAGAAATATTGATTTTGATTAGGATGCACGAGATGATCCCGTGAAAGATCCTAAATTAAATTCAAGACAGTTTTCTTTTTTTACACTTAACCAAGCATTTAATGAAATGGAATGTAAGATTTAATTTAATCAGTGACCACAGCAATTGTTTTAAATTTTCATACAATATGCAAGATTTGAAAGATCTCTCTCTCTCTCTCTCTCTCTCTCTATATATATATATATATATATATATATATAAAATTTTAATAAAAAACTAAAAATATGGAAATAATATTGACTGATGGAAAATCGGTGGTTATACAAGCGTTTAATCTGTTAGATAGTGAGGGCTGCGGTAGCCCAATGGTCAAGGTATCGAATCATGGCAAGCATATCATGAGTTCGAGCCCGGTACCACTAAAGACCCGCCGTGTAAGGCAGCGATGCACGTTAAATCTGTCGAGAGCTGAAACGTCCTCCCGTTGGTGTGATAGGAGAGGGAAGTGCCAGCTCAGGTGTCGTCCACGTCACTTGACCATAGTTCAAAATTACGTGGTCCGTCGCCAAAAGCCCTCGTGTAACCGAACAGTGTGACGTTAATATTCACTCACCTTCTCACTAACAGATAGTATCAGGGTATTCTAAACTGCATCTCAAATTCTCTCAACACGTTTTTGGAAAAAAATAAAACATAGTGTAGGTTTATCAATATCAGAGATTTAAAAAAAAACACTTATATATAAAAAAAAAAGTGAATAATTACTGTACTTTGCCAGTATTAAATTTTTTAAATGCATAACCTGCAGTTGTTCTAGCTTCAGTATCATGCTCAATTTCCTCCATCCAACGAATTTCTTCTCCTTCAATTCTAAACCGCACCCCCGTATTTTCAGTAGCATTAACATTGAAAAAAAGTGCGGCTTAGCTTAAAATAAATACGGTAATAAAAACTTTCTTTAGATCCACAACTCTTCAAGATGGATTAAATGATTTTGCTACATCGGCTATCGCGCGAACATGAATTAGCTGTAGAAAATTATTTTTAAAAAATTGATTAGAAAGTTTTCAACATTAAAACTAAGGGAAAAAGAGCTTGCAATTTTTTGTCTATTATTATTATTTGCTTTATTTTTGTGTGTTTTAGTTTTTAATATATATATATATATATATATATATATATATATATATATATATA
>BMAV01025033.1:396683-420537 GCA_019973955.1 Trichonephila inaurata madagascariensis | reverse complement strand
CATGCTGCCTTTTTGTTCGCAAGAATTATTTAAGTTTTACAGGTGTTGTGTGAACAATTCATCTTTTTTAGTTATAATTTTTTGTTTTGGGGAAGGAGCGGCAATTTCCATTTTTGTTCGGGGTGGTAAAACTGCTAGAGTTGGCCCTGCAACGACTAGAAACTAAATTCTGTATTAAAGGTCAAGTTTTCGGTCATATGGCCACTGGCAAAGATACCCCTGCATTCAAAAAAACCCTAAGGGTGCGGCTAAAAAAAAACAATCCCTTAAAAACCTTTAAAACTTTACAAATCTTCGCAATAGCTTAGTTCTTCTCGATATTTCTTACGCGTAAATAACTGCACAAAACAAAATAAATAACAAATCCAAACACCAGATGGCGCCACGAAGATCTGGAATTTCCTACCAAATTGAGGCCATAAGAAGTCTTATAGCACCATTGGGCACTGAGATTCATGAACTTAATTGAATTACAATCGAAAATTAACGTGTAAAGAATACTCCTTCGTCGTTGTGTACGCAAACTTTCGAAAGAAAGTGCACTCGTGAGATTTTGGAATTTGTGGGAGCGTAATGCTCCAAGCTAACATAGTTTAAAAATTTAATATTCATTTTGAAGGATGCTTTCAGTGCTACATTAAATAAGAATATGCTTATCTTTTCATAAATCCTCTTACAATTTCTCTACAAAACGTTTATTGTTATCCACACGATTTGCCTGTCAGATATTGTTGTAGTTTTGGATCAACATTTTTTTGTGAACGAGTATTTTCTAATACGAACATAATATAAATCAGTATAGTTAAAAATTAACTGATATACACCTAAAACCACTTAATTTTGTTCAGTTCTTGCAGAACTAATCTTAATATAGAATGACTTGGTAAAAAAAATTACAAATTCAAAAGCCACATTAAGAAAGTATTGACTGTTTAATAAATTATAATCAAACGTTTAAAGTTAATTATTTTTATTTTATATCTAAAAAGTTTATTAACAATAAAACTCAAGTATTTATTATGTTTTCCCTACTCAGACTTGCCCTAAGAAATATGCTATTTGCGTGAAAATCCCATTAGTCAATATATAAGTAACTTTTAAACTCTTTACATCTTTTTGTTTGTTGTAAATGTCGGAAGTGGCACACATAATAGTTCATTATCAGATAGTGGCACTCTTACCAAAAAGGTTGGTCACCCCTGGTCTCTCTCTCTAAAGAATCAGTAACAAATGTACCAACATAATGTTTTAGAAAAAAGATTGAGACCCGTGTTTCAAAATAGGATTTATGAATTAGATGTTAATACTAAAGGAGATTCGAATTATGAGTAGATAACAATCTAAGTTATTACATATATATAATATTTTGCTGTTTGTGTTTGTACCAAATAAAAAGTAAAGTTGTATATTACAATTGTATATTGTTATTACTTCATTTTTCTTGACTTATGTTATATTACAAAAGTTATATTTTGCATTACATCTTCAAATATTTAAAATGTGAGTTTTGTTTTGATGACACTTAATAAGGCAATGCATATTACTGTAAATGGCTCAACACAAAATGTTTATTAATAGTTTATTTTCGACATTGATAACACGCATAACAGAATATCTTTTTTAATGGGAAAAAATTTAAATGGAGGGTGATGGTTTATAACAGGGGTGGGCAACGTTTTAGCTTTGGCGTGCCAAACTAATCTACCAATAAGATTCAGCGTGCCACACAATAGAATATTTTTGAAACAATTCGATTACCGCTATAATGCATGTAAAATAAAAAAAATAGAAGTCAATAAAAAGAATATAGATTTATAGTTTTATTATGCATTAATTTTGCATCATTTAAAGATATTTCTTCACATAAAAATAAACGGCATAGAATATAACTATTTTTTCAACAAAATTTTTAAAAAATTAAAATTTTATTTATGTTTTTTTAAACATAATAAGAAAAAACAACATAAAATACAAGTATTTCTCTTCATTACAGTTAAATAAGAAGATAAACAAAGATAAATAATTATACATTGCATTAATATATTATAATAAACAAATTTATTAAAAAAATATTAATGCAATATATAATTATTATCTTGCCAGGGTACAGCTCCATCAGCGTTAAAAAAATTACAAAATCTGTCCCTGACATCTTTTGCGTAATTGGATCCCCTGCTTGAAATCCCTTGGCAGGAAATAAGTTGATTAGTGTTTGGCTGCCAGTTCCCTTCAATTGCAACTCCATTCAAAACATCCTCTCTGTCTGCACAGCCTTTTGGAATATATGCATTTTTTGGCCTGTTAGTTAAAAAATTGTGAAGGGAACAGGCAGCTAACACAATTAATTTTGAATTAGGCACTGACGTCAAAATGGTAGTGCCAAATATCCTGAAGCGAGCAGCTAAAATGCCAAATGCATTTTCTGAAACCCTCCGAGCACGGGAGTCTGTAGTTAAAAACTAAGCAGTCCTTACTTAAATTACTGCACGGATAGGGTTTCATGATATTTGGCATCATCAGCAGGAGCGGCTCTATGGCCGGACAATCCGAACCCCTGCCTGGGACGGCAAATTTCAAGGGCGGCATTTGGATCGAATTTGAAATATATATATATATATATATATATATATATATGTTACAAAGAATTTGACATATTTTCTGAAATATTATTGGGTGTGAATTTGGTATTGCATTTAACGTATCTTTTTTTTTTTTATTTGTACTCTGTATATTTAATGACAGTTTTCTTTTGTGTTTAAACTTGAAGGGTTTGAGGCGGGAGTATATGTTAAAGCATGAAATTCAATATGTTTACACATCTTTCACTTGTGAATTTCTCCCCATCCCGGAGTGAGGTCACAACGGAAATTCCTTTCACCCTTACGATGTCCGGTGAGAGCAATCCAAAAGATGACAAGGGTAATAGGTTCTGATAGATAGAGGGCTAACAGGAAATGTTTTATTTTAGTCCTGAGTGTAGTTATTATAAGTTAAAACAAACGCTTGTGATCCCCACCATCAGTAGATTATTTTTCGAAGAAATTGACCTGCTAAAATCGACGATTCCTTCTCTTACATTTCACTCGTTTGATATAATAACAAGTAATTATATCCTTAATTTTGAATTGTCTTGAATCGTTTAAGACTTAAAATAATATATATATATATATATATACAAAGAGAGAGAGGGGCGGCATTTTTGTCCGGGGTGGAAAAACTGCTAGAGCCGGCCCTGTCATCAGCCACAATGACAAATGGCAATTTAGATGCCGATCCTGGTAACACTGCTCTCTGCTTCAGGGATATTCAGATCATCATTTGTAACGGCTTGCCTCAGTTTAGATCCTCCCCCCCCCCCCTACTCTTCCGTTAGTGCCAAAATCAACATACAAAAATTTTAAATTGGCATCTACAAGGGCCAACAACACGATGCTGAAAAACCCCTTGTAGTTTCTGTATGTTGCTCCTGAATGAGATGGGGGTTTTATTCTGATGTGCTTGCCGTCCATTGCACCAAGGCACAATGGAAAATTCCACTTCGCCCAAAATTCTGCGACCATCTTCCACTTATTTTCGGAATCATGGACTTAGATTTCTGACCCTAAATGGTGATAGATGGCTGCACAAACAGCTGGTATTATACCAGATATGGTATTTTGGGCTATCCGGAACCTATATATCTCAAAGAGGATTGCGTTTCATCTGAAATGAATAAGAAAATATTTTTAATGCATTGAAGAAATTGAATAATATAAATTTATTGATCTAGAAAAGCAAATTTTCAATCAAATGGTACCACTGATTTATAATTAAATATGTTGTAATACCTGTTGCAAGATATCTCAATGCTAACGCAATCCTCTCGGCAGTAGGAATTGCTTTCCTCATTGATGTATGCTTTCTTCCGATGTTGGGAGAAACAAGAACTCTTCGAGCTCCTCAAAAGTTGAAACATCCATTCGTAGTATATAATGTACGATAACTTTCACTGTCCTATAAATAATAAAATATTTAATGATTTATAGAGAAATTAAACTTCGACAATGTAAATTGTTAATATATGCATAACTTTCATAAATATATTTTACCTAAAATAGATTGTAATTTGAGGACTCACTTTTTAAATATTATTTAAATCAACTATCTATAATACTTTAAACATAACGCTTTAGTTACAATAGATAATATCAGCTGAAAAATTTTAAAAGATAACATTTTTTTTCTTTTTTATTTTTTTTTTTTTTTTATAAAAAAATAAAAAGACTATCTGAGTGGCTATGAAAAACTTAAATAAATATTGGTAATTCAAAATTAATTTTATTGTAGAGATCTCGTTAGGTCATTGTACATATATAAATAAAGTATGTCCATAAAAACCATCTTATCATAACATATATCCAGGTATGGAAAATGTTCAAATATGGTTCCAAGGTGAAAAGTAATATCTCCAAATTTCATGTAGACCATATGAAAATAATCAATAGTTTATTAAAAAAAATTTTCTGGTCATATGCATAGGACATCCCGGATGCATGTTCACTTTGCACATACAAATATATAAACATTATTTATACCTATGCAGTGGCGGCTCATGGAAGGGAGGGTGGGGAGTGCCAGGGCTCCCCCTTACTTTTTTGTAGTTTTAAAGTATTTTTCTACAAAAGAAATTTACAACCAAAATAAATTATAAAATTTGGGCTCCTCCACTTTTTCTATCCACGAACCACCCCCCAGGATGCAGGATCTAGCAGTTTTGCCGCCCCGGACAAAAATGGAAAATGCCGCTCTTCCCTCTCTCTCTCTACATATATATATATTATCTTAAGTCTTGAAAAATTCAAAATAATTCGAAATTAAGGATGTAATTACTTGTTATTATTTCAAATGAATGAAATGGAAGGTAAGGAATCGTCTATTTAAGCAGTTCGATTTCTTCGAAAAATAGTCTACTAATGGTGGGGACCACAAGCGTTTGTTTTAATTTATAATAACTACACTCAAGACTAAAATAAAGCATCTCTTGTGGCTCTCTATCTACCCAAACCTCTTATTATCCTTGTCACCCTTTTGGATAACTGGAACCGGACATCATAAGGGTGAAAGGAATGTCACTTATGACTTCACTCTGGAATGGGAAGAAAGTTACTAGTTAAAGATGTGTAAACACACACACACACACATATTAAACTTAATGCTTTAACATATACTCCCGCCTCAAACCCTTCAAGTTTCAACATAACTGTCATTAAATATACAGAGTAAAAAGTAAAAAAATTAAGATACGTTAAATGAAATATCAAATTCAGACCCAATAACATTTAAGAAAATATATCAAATTTTTTGTAACAATAAAAAATATATTTTTCAAATTTGATCGAAATGCCGCCCTTAAAATTTGCCACCCCGTGCAAGGGTCGGGTTTGTCCGGCCCTAGAGCCGCCCTTGCACCCCTGTTCCTAAGCCCAATGAAAAAAGAAAAAAACTTACTTCGAGAGCTAATTCTTTCATTAAATTCTCGTAGCATCCTAATTATATTCTCCGTTGCAGCCACTTCCACAGCCAAATTTTTCTAAATTTTTTTGTTTTTATTTCAATATCACAAATGGCATCAAATCCAAGCGCAAGAATTACTTGATCGTCAGACGCCATATCTGTTCTCGACTGTCAATAAAAGCTCGAGCGGTATAAAAAAAAATAATAATGGATGGTTGTTTCCGAAGCAGAAAAATCGGCGAGTAATGTTTCAATGTTGTGAAAGAGCGCGGATGACATCAGAGCATATCCTTTTGTGTATGGCAACTATTCACCCTCAGTAGAACGAAAAATTGCTTGAAAAAATTGTACCAAAAATGCACGTGTGATACGGCCTTTACCCTCCCGCCCTATACCTATTCCAAATTTTAATTATTTTAACAGCAATATATTTAATACAGCTGATGCATGCTCTTAATCTAGCTCGCGATTACAATCAATTAAATGCCGCTCAGCCAAATCCTAAATCAAATGTGTGGCTTAATAGAGGCTTCTTGCAACCAAAATAATAATCAGTAAGGGGGGCGCGGCCGGGGGGGGTCAGTTTGTGTTCACGGAACGCGAATGGACTATAAGTAGACGTAATAAATTAAGTATTTTTATAGAGAAGCACTCCTCTGATTTTTTTCTTATACAAAAAACTCACCTGAGACTTTCTCTCAATATTTTAATATTGCAAGTAATAATTGCTACAGAAAGGATCGACTCAACAACGATAAAGCTTGTGGTGGAACTCTGATTCTTATTTTAAAAAAATCCATTAATTACTCCTATCTCCCTACCCCATCCCTCCAAGCAATAGAAACTACGAATATAATAGTTATTATTACTCCTGCAGATCACGATCCCATTTCAATCCTATATGTTTTACTTGCTCCCCTAATTTTTTTTAGCAGTGTATAATGCCATTATTTAGAAAATTTAATGTCCTATTTAAACAAAAATGCCATAGTTTCAATTAGATACAAATTATATATGTCATCACACATTTTGCGATATTCAATGATTTTACCAGATTTCGTTAGAAAGGATTTAATGATCTATGTATTTCTGAAACACATAAGCAATTGTTTTAAATCTGTGCAAATTTTTTCTAAAGTTCTGGAAAAGATATATTTGTGTGCACTGCTCAATGTACCGCTAACTCAATAGCGAATACAAGGCCTTTTCGGAGATTATACCCCCAAATTTCTGCACATCGATTGAATACTGTTTTTTCTAATGATTATAAACGTCGATTGAATACTGTTTTTTCTAATGATTATAAACGAACAAAATCACGAATTTTAAGTTTCGCTGTTTTAAAAAAAATGAATGCTCGTTTTGTGTTTGAGAAGCTTTTTCATATAATGTTCTGAATCGACTTGTGCTTTGGCTGAGATACAAAACTCAGGGCTGGAGTGTCGCGAGTTCGAGTCCTGCTGCCACTGAAGATCTACCGTGTCAGGGCCGGTTCTAACAGTTTTGCCGCCCCGGACAAAAATGGAAAGTGTCACCCCTATGTCCAAAGCAAAAAATTATTATTAAAAAAGATAAACTGTTCACATAGATACACACCTATGAAACTTGAATAATTCTTGCGAACAAAAAGGCAGCATAATAATATTATAGAGAGAGATATTATTTTAAGTCAAATACAAAATAATTAGAAGTTAAGGACACAATTACCTGTTATTAAGTCAAACGAGTAAAGTGTAAGGGAAGGAATCACCCATTTCAGCATATCAATTTCTTCTAAAAAGAGTCTACTCTGATGGTGGGGATCACAAACATTTATGTTACCTTATAGTAAACATACTCAAGACCAAAATAAAATATCTCCTGTGACTCTATATCTACAAAAAATTCTTATTTCTCATGTCCCCCTTTGGATAGCTGACACCGGACATCGTATGTGAAAGAAAGGAACGTCCGTAGTAACCCCATTCCTGGATGGGGAGAAAGTTACAAGTGAAAGATGTGTAAACTTATCAAATTTCAAGTTTGAACATATAATCCCGCATTGAACGTTTAAGTTTCAACATAAAAGAAAACTGACATTAGACACACAGAGTATAAAATCAGGAAGTAGGATACAATAAATGAGAAATACCAAAAATTCACACCCAATAGTATTTCGGAAAATATATAATTTTTTTTTTGTAACAAAAAGAAATACATTTTATTAAATTCAATCCAAATGCCGCCCTTAGAATTTGACGCCCCGGGCAGGGTCCAGTTTGTCCGGCCCTAGAGCTGCCCCTGACTGTGTAGAAGGGGGAGGGGCGATGCACGTTAAATCTGTCAAGGCTTAATGTCCTCCGGTTGGTGTAGTAGTTAGAAGAAGGTGTACCAGCTCAGCTATCATCCTCGTCACTTGACCGAGGCTCAAAATGACAAGGTCAGTCGCCACTAGTCCTCATGTTGCTTAATACTGCGGCGTTAATGCTCATCTGAGATTCAGTAGGGCTGTATGAGTTGATATTTTTCTGCATTTTGTAGAAATGCTGCTCAAATTTTGAAATTTTCCACCAAAAAGCGTAATCTAATTGGAATGAAATATCTTCAGCTTTAGAACGTTTTTAATAAATTAGCTCTCTGCATTATTAATTGTGTAAATTATTAAACAAGATATAAATCGAATTATGATCTACTTTCGAAAAACCTTCACAAACGCATGTGTGTTGTAAATAAACGCATGTAGAATACTACTGCTATTTTGAAAACAATGACAAAACATGTAAGTGTAGAGTAAAATGATGTAAAAAATGTGATGATAGGCGAACAGATTTGAAAGCGAAACAATAAAGCACAGGGCGATTTTCACAAATTGAATCACCAGTAAAAATAACATTTCCTTGTCATTTCCTGATATTCGAATGATGCAATTTATTATTATTTTTTGTGAAAAGCTAAATGAGAAATTTTAAACCAAATTGACAAATATACCAGTAATTATCTAATATTATTCAGTTAAGTTCATTCTATAGTGAAATCAGAAACTATAAATTGAAAGCGTATAATTTTAATTTCTTGAATTAAAATAAAACTTGCATAGACAGATTTACCTCAAAAAATGATTCAGCATTATCGCAAAACCATGTGTTAGATTAGAACAAAGGGCCAGAGATAAAGAAAGATAAGTTGAAAACTTATCAATAATTCATTTATTGGCTCAATTTGTGTTTCTATTCTAAGTGATTATTTACATTCATATGTGAGTGGAAAAACATTCATGGAAAAAAAAGTCGCAAAGACCACGTACGATTCGGATATAAATTTCTTCAGCTGATCTTCAACAAACTTAAAGGATATTGTTATCAAGTAAGTAAGATTCTCGTTATGTGTCATTGCTTAAAAAACAGAGTGTTACAAGTTTGATAAATTGCTATTCTTTAAGAGAAACATTCTTGTAAAAATTCAGCCAACAATTGTTTCTGTTAAAAAAAATAATTCACAGAAATCAAAATTCAGTATTTAGGGTCCAGTAATATAGGTTTGAATATTAGAAATGTTTCAAATATTTTCTACATTCCTAGGGGGAAATGAAGTAGTTTTGAACGTGTCATTTTTATTGAAATATCTCAGTTCTGAGAAAACATCTCAATATAAAATGATATGTATTAATGGTAATATTTTCTTTCTTGAAAATTCTCTCACAAAACACCGGTGTATTTTTAAAACACATTAAACTAAATTAAATAATTAAACTGACAGAAATGTAAAAAAAAAACACGCCTCGGTTCGGTTAATTGTCTTTAAAATGTGAGCTCTCATATAATAAGCTATTGCAATGCTTACACATTTCCTGTTCAACATTTTTAATTCATTGATTATGATGAGATTCATTAGTCAATTATACATATTTTTTGAGGGGAAACCAAGGTATAAATTAAATTGAAATGCTTAAAAAAATGTAAGCTGAAATGATCTTATTATTAATTTTATATGCGTTGAAATTTGAGAACATCGCCAATAAAAAAATAAGCAAAGTAATTAAATTTTAAAATGTGAGGTCTTTCATAAAAAAAAAAAGAATTCTTATAAAAATATTGCACGTAAAACAAACTCCATTAGATGCGTATAGTATGATTTTTTTTTTAATATTACAGACTTTTGTGAATATATATAAACGTTTTAACTTAAATATTATAAAAGTCTATAACTAGTCTTTGGTAATGATATTTATAGGAAGAAATAATGAACTTCATCAAATTAAGAATTTTGTTAAACAGCATCTACAGTGAAAAGAAATTAACAATCAAGTTATTTATGTTATTTTTAGTTCATTTGCTGAGCATGCAGATTTTATATATATAGAGAGGATGTAAGAACAATTTTTAATTTGAAACGTAATACGTATGTTTTTCGGTAATATTTTTTATTGCTTACTTCATAGAAACAACATTAAATACCCAGTGATTCATTTTAATAGGTATAAATTATTTATTTTAAATGTTATGTCCTAAAACACACCATACTTTAAAATACAGTATACTTCCTTCTAGTTAATCATAAATATAATAAATGGACTATATATACTGTTAAAATGGAATTCGAGAAATTGAAAATGAAATATATTTAAACATCCTAATGATGCAGAAATATATTACACATGAAATTTTATAAAGTCCCAATTCGTAAAGAAGATACTTCGCATGGATATGTGTGGAAAGTCCCTTATACAATTTTGCAGGTGTAATGCATATTTGTGTAAATTAAATGATTGTGATTAATTGAAACTGTTCCTGGAAGGTCGTCTTTACATTACCACCATAACACAAAGTAGTTCCTTTTCATTTCAGAGCAGGTAGTGTTTTAATTATAAACTCCCAGTATACATTTTGTCTTCATGATATTAACAATACAAAATATTTCTCCCAACTCCTTATAAAAATAGCGAATTCCTTGAAAATAATTTAAACTGATGAAGATTCCTGTAAAAAAAACAACCTTCTTCGAGAAACTCAGTATGAATAAGTGAATACAAATGTTAAAGAGTAGATAAAGTACCGTATGTTCTTGCGTATACACACTGGTGTAAGAAATTAAAAGAATTTGCAGACTTGATAGAGATTACCTCTAGAACACACACACACAACTGGAGCGATTTTAATGAAATTTGATATGTACATGCATTGATACAATACAAAACAAATAACCATTCAATAATTGCAATGCACACGCATGATCGTGCGTAACACTCATTGGAGTTGGCAGGTATGAAACAGTGGTTGCAGAATAAAGAAAAAAAAATGGGTTAATAGAGGGTATGGCCCCCTCAGGGCCGATCCTAGGGACCACCCTCGTGTGAAGACCTAATGCGCCGCCCTTCTTGAGAACTGTTCATGTTTTGACTAATATTTATATTTAATACTTATATATTTAATTACTTATTACAATACTTATATATTTAATTACTTATTACAATACTTATGTATTTAATTGCTTAATTAATACTTATATATTGAAGTTATAAACTACTCTACCTGTATAAGAGTAAAAAAGTAAAATATTAGTAAAAATATAAATAAAATTTGAAGTGCAAAACTTTATTTTTTGGTCAGCTAATGGGTTATGATCGCGTCAAAAAACTGTAATAAAATAATAAACAAGCAAATATATCACCTTTGAAATAAAAATAGACATTTTATAATTAGAAAAGCAAAACAACCGTATTTACTGAGAAAATATAATCTAATAAAAAAGTACTAAAGCATAAATTTCATAAAACGAAAAGTATACATAAATCAGACCTTCTACATACAAAGATACTTAATAATTAATTATATAAAATACCTTTTCTGGCATTCTGAGAAGCAAATTTGTCAATAATTTTGGGGAAATCCAATTTTTTCAGAGATTTCGGATTCAATAGAGAATGTGTTCATATGTGTAAGCCTTTCTTGAGTAATATTCCTAAAAACTCTTCTAAAATATATACCTTACCATCAGTAGTGCTCACTCATTTAATAACAAACTTTATTTGTTCTTTGTGACTAATATCTGGTGAAGAATCAAGAATTATTGTGTAATTTTTGCTTTTTTGACAATACGTGTTATCTCATTACGAAAAAATTCGGCTAAAATAGTTAAGTATTTCATTTTGAAAATGCTGCCCTAAGTAATGTAAAATATGCGTTTTGTTATTTTTACATGTACTGACATTATTAAGGTGTTCTAAAATAACTAGATCAAATTCAGCCAATATCTCAACTGCCTTTAAAAAATTACCATATTATCTCAATTTCGTACTAGTACCTCTGAATACCAAATTTTGTCTGGCTAAAAATTGTACTTCAGCAACCATTCTTTCAATGATGGTACACGTCATCACTTTTTCCCTTTGATTGTATACATTTTGTAGTTCAGCGTCAATAGTACAATTTTTTTCCAGCCCTGCCTTTAATTTGCACCACGTTCTTATACAGTTTATGTGTTTTAGAGTATTTTTTTTCATGGTTATAATAATAATAAAATAAATACATTATATATTTCTCACATTCCAATAAGATCCTGTCTTTTAGCTTCCTCAAACTTGTCATTTCGGGATATTTTCGATAACATTTAGATATTAACACACATGCGATCTTATTTAAAAATATATATTCATAATAATTCTCCTATAAATTTATCTTTCTTTAACTTAAAAAAGGAAGTTAATAACCTCTATTATTGACCTAATTCACGAACATTAAGTATTTCGAAAGAATTTTTTTAAGAAATGCCTTTTCAATATTTCGATCAGTAATTACAAAAAGAATATATTTATAATTGCAACATAATATTGCTAAGTTTTTTTTTATGTATAAAAAGAGAGAGAGAAAAATCACAAAAACGCATATGTTATATTGACTTAAGGTATCCGACTACGTTCGCCGAACCGTGATTTTGTAAAAGTGCATAAATGGATAATTTTCATGATATTTAGTGTCACTTAGATTAGACTACATGTATAAAATTATTTTAAGGACATTTTGACAAAAAAAATTTTTTTTTAAAACAATATTTTGGCAAAAAATTAATTTAGAATAATTTTTTTTCAAAATGTTCTACTTTTGTGAAAAATGCTCCTATTATAATTATATTTTGCCTGTATATAGCTCAGACCTTTCTACAGAGGCTCAACTAGAATTTTTGAAATATATCACTCGAAATATATAACTTAGGAGTAGGTTTATCCATATTTTACTACAACAGAGGGGAGCAATTTTAAGAAAAAAATGCCGATAATTATATATCAACTGGTTGTAACTCTGAAAATAATGTGAATTTTTCAAAAATCATACTTGAGCCTCTGTAAAGAGGTCTGAGCTATATACAGGCAAAATCTTATTATAATAGAAGCATTTTTCAAAAAAGGAGAACATTTTGAAAAAAGATTATTCTAAATTAATTTTTTTGCCAAAGTATTGTATTTAAATAATTTTTTTTTGTCAAAATGTCCTTAAAACAATTTTATACATGTTGTCTAATCTAAGTGACACTCAATATCATGAAAATTATCCATTTATGCGCGTTTGCAAAATCACGGTTCCGAACGTAGTCAGATACCTTAACATGATGATTCAGAAAAATGATTCATAATTGATGATTTAGAAAAAAAAAAAAATAAAAATTTACAATAAACAAGTCAAATGAACCGCATGAAGAAGGAATAATAATGAAGGATATGCATGTCTCGTTCTGGAAGTGGAAGTTGTCTTATGAAAAAAAATTTAGCATCAATTAATATTATTTCGATTTAATCCAAAGATGAAATTTTACAAACGATGTGCTCTTAACTACAACTATGGATACGTATATACAAAATAATTTCATTGACATTAAAATTAGCTAGTTTTCTTTTAACTCAGTAATCCTTTAAATTAAAATCGTATGCACTTATGTGTGTGAATTTATTTATTACATAAATGTATACGCATATTCTAACAAAAGAGATTTTTTTAAGCTTAATATACTATTTTTATAGTCCGCTTTTTCATGATGGTAAATATAAGAAAATATTCATTAATACTTTATCTTATAGGGTAAAAATATAGGACCTTCCAATAAGGAACTGCGTATTTAACACAATATGTTCTAGAGCCTGGAGGAGAGGGGGGGTTAAAGACGCCACACAATAAGTTACTAAGTTGCTTCGGTAAAAAGTAAATCATGTCTTTTTTTTCTCCCTACAGCTAATGTAAAATATACTATAATAATAACAGTGATAAATTTTTTATCTTCCTAGCATTTTATCCGATTCTCCGTTTGACTTTTGTTTTATGTGTTAGTAATTTAGGTTTAAAAAGAAAACCCACTAAAAAAAGTATCTCTCATTATACGGAGAGAGAGATTATATACAGCAAATCGAACAAAACGTTTTTTTTTTTATTTGATTATTGAATCAAAGATATCTAATAAGCGTATTTAAATTTGATTTTGAATGACGTTAGATCGCCAATTGGAAAATCGCTTAAAAATTAGATTTTAAAAAATGTAAAGCGAATTTTGAGAAAATCTACGTTAATGGCGTCGGTCAGGCTTTGGGCCCCCTAGAAGCTTTGGGTTCCCCCACAGTGCGGGGGTGTACGTTACGAAAGCAGAATTTTGAAAAACTGCAATTTGCCGAACGCTGCTCTAAGCAAAATATTGTTTTGTGCAATTTTGTCACCCCTTAACGTAGTAATAATATATACGATAGATAATCGTTTGCACCAATATCCCGAGGTCGGAATCCCATATGCTTGCTACAACAAATTGCAACGAAGTGTAGTTTTTATTTTTTTAAAAAAGATAGAGAGTCATTATATATATACAAATTTTACAGTAGTCGGCATTTCTATTTAGTCTAAAATAAAATTCCAAGTATTTAAATAAGGTGCAAGGTTTCCGAAGCAAAAAATAATAATGCAAAAAATATTTTCATACCAATTTTTTCTTAACAAAAAAAAGTATTTTTCGAATTTGGTCCAAATGCCTCCCCTAAAATTTTCCGCCTCAGACATGGGTCCAGTTACCCCAGCCCTAGAGCCGCCCCTGCTGCTAACATAGAGACAACAGTAAACACGGTAAAGGGCTAAGTGGATTAGATCATATGAAATTACTCTCCGACTAGGAGTATACATGTAAGCGGGCAGATATATATATATATCAGGATTAGCTTTTAATATACGTTTTCTTTTATATCTGTTTTTTAGTGCTATGTTGTGAATCACTTGATTCGCCTGTTTTATTATATGGCACCTGGTTATAATTAGAACTTCAAAAAAACGCATATAACTAACATTTTTTAAACATAATCTAAAGTACCATTAAGTTCCTACAACATAAAATTAAATTTAAAACTTCACAAATATTAATAATAACATGCGAACATTGAAGTGTTTTTCAAAAAGGCTTTGTAATGAAAATCCTTTATTCAAAAGTCAAAAGAAGTTGCAAGATTTTCTCTCTTATAACTTAATACCAAATAAAACTACAAGAAACTACCTTTTGATAGAGGTAAAATTCACTAAAAAAGTAAAACGAGCATTGTTTATAAGCGTTGTAAAACCATATGCAAAAATCACTTCTTTTCACTATTTTCTTTTTCTAAATTATAAGGTTATTATTAAATTGAAAACTTTTAATTTCCCCCAATTCATTTTGAATTTAAACATTATTAGATAAACCGTATTAGATATTTTCGTAAAGCAACTTTTTCAAAAATACTTTTTGAGGCGCATTTATTAAGCATCGAACCACAGGTCGCTGCTAGTGCAGCTATTGAGCAAAACAAGCAAAACAAAACAAAACAAAACCTTTTTTAATGCGGTATTTCGGCTTTACCACGAATTTTGCTATCCGATGAAGGATGTTCGTGAAGAGTAGACATTTATAGACAATCGGCCACTGTGCACTAGCATTCTATTTTTCTTAAACTATGCTGTATTATCGGAAAATTGGGACTTGATTTTTCAATAACTATTCAAAATTCAGCATAGTTATTCGATTTATTATAAGTTTTACTTTGAGAAATTCGTGAAAAATTTTGTTTGATTGATAGAACCATATACGGCCTGCGGTCGCCCCTTTCTTTGGCCGCCCGCGTGCGGTGCACGCGCTGCACACCTACTAGGATCGGCCGGCCCTGGGCCTCCTCTTACAGCTGTACAGGCCTTGCAGCGTGATGTCATACTTGAAATAAGGCAGTTTATCGGTTCTTGTGGCGATTGATCCCACTCGCTCAGCAACGTTGTTTTCATTTCCTGGATGGTTCTCGAAGGAGGGGGGAGGGTGCGAGATGCAATTGCCCTCCCCAGAGCGTCCCAGACATGCTCTATAGAGTTGAGGTCTGGAGACCTGGCTGTCCAATCTATACGGTGAATATCCTCACTCTAGAAATCCGTTGACCAGAAGAGCTCTATGTGGCCTCGCGTTATCGTCCATTAAAATGAACTCGAGGCCACTTGAAAAGAAGAACATAGGGCTCCAAGACCTCATCCCTATACCTCACACCAGTCACAGAGCCTCTTTCAAAGACATGGAGAGGTGTACGGCCATCCAACATGATGCCTTCCCAGACCATTAAACATCCTCAGCCATAATTGTCGGTTTCGTGGACATTGGAGGGTAGGTAACGGTTCCCAGGTTCTCTCCATATGAACATATGGCGAGAGTCGGTGTTTAGGCTGAAACGGGACTCATCGGTGAACAGAACGCACGGTCACCCATTAACCTATCCTCCAATTTCTATGCTGTTTGCACCATGCTAAACGGACTCTCCTGTTCGTACAAGTGAGCGGGACCAAACAGCATGTCTTCTGCTAAATAACCCTCTCTCATTAAGTCTTTTTGAAACAGTCACCCTTGATACATGGATTTCTGTGGCTGCATACAAGTAACGAGAGAGCTAAGAAGCTGTAGCCCTTTTGTTACGCCTCGCTATAATCAACAAATGGCAATCTTCTCTGGCCATGGTGGCTTTTGGACGACCTTTCCCAGATTTTCTCTTGATGGATCCAGTATCCTGGAACCGTTTCCATAAGTTACACACGACGCTGGTCGTTAAATTGAACTCTCTACAAATCTGGACTTGACATTGGCCTGCTTATAGCATCCCCACAATTCGCAACATCATTCCATTATCTAAACGTTGGTGGTGAATTATTTTTACTGTTACAATTTCAATTGAACCGATTGCTTCAAAATAACACCAAGAAATTCGCCGAGGTGAGCTGGCGAATGAAATACGTCTTAACTTACACACGCTTATAAAGCCTGTTTTTCTGATGGCTCCACCTACATACACGTGTACGCTTACGTATTTGCCGCACAAGATTCGCATTTTGATCTAGAAGCAGTGGTTTTTCATTCAGTTCAGTTCTTTTCATGCACTTCAATAAAATATACATTTTCTCTTAATTTATTTCATCAGTGCATATAACGTCCGCCTATACTTTCAAACTGTTTTTTTTTTTTATTTTTAGGTATAACGCGTACCCTTTTTTTATGAAGAAAACTGAAATGTACATTTGCAATGTTCCTACCATTTAAAGTAATTTATTCGAAGTATTATACCAGGTAACAACAGTATACCTCTAGAAAAAAACTCTGAAGTACAAGAGATGTTAGAAAGTGAAAAAAAAAAAAAACATTTGCAAAAGGTGGTCAAATGTATCATGTCAGTCTAGAAATATATATATATAGTGTGTTATTGAATAATAAAACCATACAATGCAATTAAATCCGTGCTTCTCAAACTTTCAACATTTGCGACCCAGTATTTAATCATAATTTGCCATACAATAACAATGTAATGAATTCTATAATGTACTTTGACGCTAAAGCTAAAATATGATTTTAATTATAAACCGTTCAAATTATCAAGATAAATATCAAATTTTGTATATGACAAGCCCATGGGAGCCACTAATAATTACTCTAGACTTGTTCTTAACTTAGTACTGATAAATTAATTATCAAATACATTCTGCAGTACTGATACATTTATAAGTATACTAGCTGGTATACCCGTTCTTCGCACGGGTGTGAACTCTGAAATATTAAAAAATACAGATTGAAGGATAAAGAAGTTTTTAATGAGTTAAATTTACGTGAATTGTAAATTAAACAAAAAAAGCTTTTTGCATATCTCAGCTGAAGAAAAAAAAAACACCCTTGTTTAATTTTAAGTCTGTAGATCTAATAGCAGATAAAAAAGATTTCTTTTTTTTTTTTGTTTATAGCTCCCCGTAATTCTCTTAAGGATCGATTTTTGAAAATACCTTCCTAAGCTAAACTCTGTTCAGCAAAAGTAACACATTGTTAAAAGTTTTGTGTAACGAACGCTTAAAATAGTGTAATTTATATCTGAAAGTGTAATACATTAATTTTACTTTCTGCTGTATTTATTTTATGTTAAAATTGTAATATTCGCGAGAAACGCCGTTTCTCAAATTATAATGGCGATTCAATGAAAAACATAGCGAAATGTTGACGATAGAGTCAAGCTGGTAAATGTCTAGCTACTTTCATAGCTCGAGCTTTATTAGAGCTTTGAAAAACCCTCAGTGTGTAAGGAAACGATGCACGCTAACCCTTTATCTACCGCATTATGATTTACTGCAGTTTTTTTTCATGTAGTATTTTTTTTTTTGGATCACTACATTGAAAATTAAGGGATATATATAAACAAAATACTCAACTTTTGGAAATTTAATCCGTTAGGGCTAATTAATTAATTAAAGATATTCCACTGTAAAATTAATTATATACACCGTTCACTTAAAATAAATAGTCAAATCGTTTTTTAAGGTCTTCATTAACATACAAAAAACATAAGATATTTAAATTCTGACATTAACTATTTTTTCGGGGGGGGGGGCCAGTGATAATCTTTGCAATCAGCTGAAAACGCAATTTCTGCTACAAAATTATTCGCCTTCTCCGCTAAAACACTCGTCATAGAACCCGTGCGGCCATATATCTTGGAAAAGTGGATTTCAAAGAATATTCCTGCTAAGTATTGTCAGAATATTCGTAAAATTGGTTATTCTATGTTATTTTAAAGTGAGTGGTACTTATAAGTACCGTCGGTAGATAAAAGTTTAAATCTGTCGAGAGCTCAAACGTCCTCCCGTTGATGTGGTATGGTAGTTAGGAGACGGGAGGGGGCCAGTTCACAGATGTCGTCCACGTCACTAGACCATGGTTCAAAACTACCATAAAATCCGGCTTATAACGCGCACTTTTAACTCAAAAAATTACATCGAAGTTTGAGGGTGCGCGTTATACGTCGGGTATAAAAATTATGGCTTCAAAAATAAAAAACAAAGATGTGTATAAAAACAAATTTATACTTCTACAAAGATCGGAATACTGTTTATTTACTAAAAAAGGGGTTGTTCTTCTAGAAATACACTATTTTTTCTAAATCCTTGGATAATATCTTGAGCAAATGGCTTTAAAATATAATAGCATTGCTAATGTACATTGCAGGTTCCTTCATAAAAAACGGGGTGCGCGTTATAAGCCGGATTTACGGTACGTGGTCCGTCGCCAAAAACCCTCGTGTAGCTGAACAGTGCGACGTTAATATTCACTCACTCCAAAAAATACAATACAGTAATTATTATTTTTATACTTAAAAAATGCTATATTTGCCTATTCACAATTAAAGTTATAGAGTTATAATTAACTACTAACCACAAACAAATTATGAAAATTTGTCCAAATGATGTATAGAGTGAAAGACAAAGTTTATTTACCTTAAGTACCAGAAGCGATAAAAGTATTTATTTTGATATAAGGATCAATTTCTTATGGTTCACACATGAAAAAAAAATCAATAGTAGCTATATCTAAAGAGAGATTTAAAACAACCTGTCCCTTCAAAACTTAGTTTTATTCTGAAATAAAAAAAAATACGGATTACAGTGATCCCAGGAATTAATTAGAAGCCAGCGCCTTGCGTAGACAAAACAAAAAGTGTTTCTTTACAAATAAAAGATAGATATATGCTGACGCGGGCTTTTTAACAGCGCACGCCAGAATTGCTTGCAGATGGCAGAATTTTTTCCTACTTACTTGACAAATATCGTTATATTTTGGATACTTCACACAATGTCTTTATAAATTATAGCCTATGCTATAAATTATAGCCTATGTGTTATTCTGATGTATTAGCTATATTACTGTAAAGTTTCATTAAAATCCATTCAGTTGTTTTTTGGGTGAAAGACGGCCAAACATCCTCACAAACTTTCGCGTTTATAATATATATTAGGATTATATCAGTGTAAATGTGTCAGAATGTATTTTGTTTTGCTTCTTTTTAATAAATTAATAATTTTTTTAAGTAATCTTTTATTTTAGACTGTTCGATATGCTCGCCCCTCCCCCCACGCAGGGTTATCACCCCCCGTAGGGGGGGTGCATCCCACAATTTGATAAACGCTGCTGTAAAAACTTTGTACATTTTGGTTTTGTATGCTCTATATATTGCAACATTACTATATTTTAATTCTGGATCTCTCTATGACATAAGGATACTTTCTGTATTGACAGTTGCATTAGAAATAAAAGCATTAATTGACCAGCGTATTTGATGCTGAACTTCAATTTTTCGGAATTCTCAGCGCCCAGAAATGCATATTCAATCAATTGCGAAAAGCATGCTTCCTTGAAGAACTCAATCTTCCTTTCTAACTCATTCAACAAATAAAGTTACAAAATTCGTAACGTCTTTCAGCATCTCTTGCTTGTAGGGCTTGTTCAGGTGTAGACTGGTACAGATGAGTCCCTATTTCGTTAAGGATCTTTTAAATGCGACTTTTTAAGAAACTACTATTTTCATTGTTCTCTTATGTGCTGCTTTGCGGATGTACGACGGCATATACTAATACATTTTCAAGCTGATTTTGATGCACTTCATTAACTGGTTTGTAAAATCGAGGTCAGCTGGTCACGTGACCCATCTCCCTTAAGAGGTTCATATCATTTTGGATGGACCTTCCGTGATAAACAGTAATCTCCAGGAAAACATTCTCGATAAAGCCGCATTGTTCATGCTTTACGCCCACATTCACCGAAAATTAGATTCATCTCGCAATATTCATTAGTTAAAAATTTCAATGTACAAATCGGTTTTTAAACAGTCAATAAAGCTTGCTGTCGGGGGATTTGAACCACTGCCCATTCGAACAGGTATTCTGGATTAAACAACAATATCGGCTAGTTTTTAATCCAGAAGACAATCTCTCTCTTCCGCGCATTTTATACTTCAAGAATTTCGGATATGATCTTCTCTGACTGCTATGCATGTTTGACATCGTTTGGCTATACTAAGTATGAGGCTGTCAATGAGTTGCTGAAGCCTTGCTGCTCATCAAGTCTTGTACCGCCAACTGGAGCTCCGGAATCATTACTGGTAGTAAGTTACATGCTACCAAGCGTCTCCCTAGAAAATTTCATATGTGTTCGATGGGATTTAAATCCACATCCATGCGCTCAATATCCTCACTGTCCAACAGTTCTACGACAGCTACTGTTCGATGAGCTGGCGCATTGTCGTCCATGAAAAGAAACTGCGGACTCACAGCGCATCTAAAAAGACACATATATGGATCGCTGGTCATCGTTGGGCGCTGGGACGCGATGCGTCCCTCCGTCCCATACTTGGAGTATTGGGCTCTGGATGTTGAGTGGCCTGTATTAACTGTGTGAGCTCCCATTGGTGCCTGGACGTGGAAGGTAGGCGGGGCTAACTTGAGGGTATGGAGTGGAATGGAGAGCAATAAATTATGGAACTTGGAATTAAAAAGACACATATATGGAAGGAGAGTCTCGTTATATAGCGGGCTCTGATGAATGAACCACTTCCAAGATGTAAAGGTCGGTACGGCAACCAAGTATGATGCCTCCTCAAACAAGAACACTGTGACCGCCAAACTGGTATCTTTCGATAATATCTGAAGGGTTATTGAAGGTTTCCCGCTTTCTCTAGATAACTGTGTGTCCAGAACCATATACCCATACTAAATCTGCTGTCATCTGTAAGGAATTCTCGACCTCATTGATTATTCGTCCAATTCTGGTGTTCCCGGCACAACAGAAAATTCCTTCTCCGATTATATGGGTCGTAGGGTGAACAGCCCCCCACTGCGTTGCTTCCTGGCCAGGGTAAAACGCGATATCGGTCTTACAATCGCCTATGCCGTGTGTTTAGCGATTTCTCACGCTAGCGAAATCACGCTGCCTGTCGTCTGTTTCTTCTGGACTGTAGGGTAATATCATTGTTGTCCACTGGCATGGTTACTCGTGGATGAGCACTGCTGAATCATTGAATCAGCTATTCTTGTAGTTTGAAATTCTCTCCATAGTCGTAAAACAATTCTGTGAATTCCGAACTTCGCAACCACTCTTGTCACGCTTCGACTTTCCTCTATCTCCTCAGTTATTTGACCTCAGGTAAAACTATTCAAATTTCGTCTAACATATTCATTGTTCGACAGAAACGCGACGTCCTTCAAACTGCTATTGGCCGTGCAATCGCTTTCCCAAAAATGTTAAGACTACATCGCTGGCGTGCTTTATGCTGCTCTGACACTCCCTAAATATGTCTATCTGTTTTTCTCCATTTGTGCTATTGAACCTCACCCTAATTAATCTCTTAATTGGTCTTTCAGTCAGCTCTGCCTCTTCATTCCTCTGACAGAGGGAGAGAGAAAAAAATATTTTTTAAAAAAAGATTAAATTTTATTTTTATTTTCTTAACATTGCAAATAATTCACAATGAATCCATTTTCCTTACCAGAAAGAATTGGATTTCCTCTCTCTCTCTCTCTCTCTCTCTCTTTAAATTATTGTATTAAAACACGCGCGTAGTGGACTATTGAATTTGTTGGGATTAAGTAGTACAGTTTTACGCTACTAGATGGCTGCACTAATCATGCATGCACCAACATATTTATATATAGTAAAATCACAGTTTAAAATAAAAAAGTAGTTAAATAATTGTAAGATGCATATTACACACACAGGAACATAATCTGGTAATAATTATTATTTACAAAGATTAGAATTTTTCTTTAACTATAGAGCTTTTTATATCGATATTGCGCATGTTAATTATGAACTCGACTGTATAGAAAAGCACGTCGCTTAAAACAGTTTTTCAACAAGAGATCAGATTTCTGACGCTATATATGCTTTATGAAAACATAACATGCTGCAATAAAGTTTTATTTTCTTATCCATTCTTTTACAGTCACTTCACCTTATACACGCAACCTTCAGGAAAGACTCATGAGTAATTAATATCCGTACCAATTTGGGTGAAAACACTCCAATAAATTGTACATAAAATTAGAGCAATTGCGCTTAATCGTTTATCAAAGGACGGGATGTAACATTTGTTATTTAATACATCTTTTCTCTTTAAATTATTGCATTGAAAGACATAGTGGAATATAGAATTTGTTGGAACTTACTCCACTAGAGGGCTGCACTAATCATGCATGAACCAAAATGAGCATAATTATAACATTTTTTTTTTAATTCAATACCACAACATTTTGATTTACCTTAGAATAATATTTACTTTTTCCGGATCGTAGTTATAAACATTATTTAGAATATTACAATTTTTCAAAGCTTCAACACATGTGAAAGAATAATTTATTTCTGTACCCATTAAAATAAAAATACTCAAAACATATCGGGCTTTTTCTTTAAGCAAAGTTTTTTATCAGTTATTCCATTTAGGAAACCTAAAAAAAACCATACGATCCAGTATATAAATCGTATGCGAACAATTAAAACTATGTACCTAACTTCATTTCAGGAATGTCGTTCTATTTTAGACCAAGACCGTGGTGAATTATCAGAATGCCACATACTTTTAATTCGCTCCTCTGGAAACAAAAAGAGTGAACCATAAATTTTTCAAATATTTAGAAGTTGAAAGAAATAAAAGGCTTCAAGTGTGTGAGTGTTTTTAACGTCGCACTATACAAAGCAACAAGAGGGCGATTGACAACGGACTTCGTACCTCGATCAAGTGATGAGGACGACACCTAAACTGGTACCTTTTTCTCCTAACTACCACACCAAGCCAATGGGAGAATATTGAGATTCGACAGATCTATCTTAAGTTCAAAACTATATGAGAGTTATTAAACTGTGAGAATATTTTTTGCTACAAATATCTATTCTCTCAAATTTGTTATTTATCTTCAACACTTTGAGTAGTTAAAAATAGATTACATTCGTAGAGACGCCGTAGATTTTTTTGTATGTGATAAATCATCACATACAAAATTATCTTTACAATGAATTTTGACTTACTTGAATAACATGTGAGGAGGAGGCGGGTGTG
>BMAV01025033.1:374414-385201 GCA_019973955.1 Trichonephila inaurata madagascariensis | reverse complement strand
CCCCCCCCCCTCCCCCGATAGCATTTTGCCAATGCAAATCCTGACTAGCTCATTTCATCATTTCACTGAAACAGTTCAGGGTGCAATAAAAATCACTTACTATCATTATGGAAATGACATTGAAGAGACATTATTTTAAAATATTAGCAATATGCTGTCCAGGGAGGGGAGACACTTGGGAGGTCAAGTCCTTGTACTTCCGAACTATACAGGTCAAAAATACTCGGAGCTATGGGGAATTTAAAAAATTTTAAAATAGTTTAAAAACTTGAAAGGGGGGAGGAATTGGGGCTATTGGGATAAAATTACATATTTGAAGAGCTCATAGGGAGAACAATCGAATCCAGCCGGTGCGGTCGACCAAGGTAGCATAGGATTCGAGTTATTAATGGGGAAGCCCTGTAGGGGGGAGCACCGGAGGAGACCAATTCCACGTAAGGCTCGCGCATACACGAAAATATGGCGTTCCTCCAAAAATCAAGTCTCAAGCTCAATTCCTTAGGGTAGGTGAAATTTTTTCAGACCCCATAGGATTGACATGGGAACATGATATTTTAGTGCTTAAGCCCTCCCCATGCCTACACAATGGGAGTCAAGTATATTACTGGATGGGTCTCAACGAGTGGAACAGTCGGTTCAAATCTCAAGTCCGAGACTCAAACAGGAACCAAGATATTGTGGATTTAAATAAATTTTAAAAGTTTAAAACAATTAAAAACTATGTATGGAATAGCCCTATATGAGCATGAAATTATAATAACTGGAAGAGCAGTTAGAGAGGGATCGAATGAGCCAGATCCGAATGGACTGTGAGGCTCGGGTGACGAGATATTGGCCAAAAAGCTGTAGAGGGGGTGGGAATGCACCGGGGGGATGCGTCCCAGCATATCCTAACCATAACAAAAGTTATTGCGATCCCGCAAATATCAGTCCCCTAGCACCAAAAAAGTAGCATATTTTTTTTTATTTCATCCTTTCACTAAAACAGTTTGGGGATTTAACTAATTCACTTACTTACAATAGGGAAAAGACAAAGAGAATTTATTTTAACATCTTTCGTGAATTGATCATCTCCTATAGAGATTTGACGAAAGCCCCAATTTCATTGTTTTCCTGCGACATATAGGCGGTGAGCTTCAGGGGTGAAATCATGAGATTCTTTCTCCCCTGTCAATCAAAGGGTCGCACGTACACACAAGTCATTCCCCTCGCTCTCCTCCCCCACCAACGACTCAGCTAATTGCTGTATTTCATACTTTGCCGGTTCCTCATTTGGCATTCTATAGAATGCCTAGGCAATGTATGAAATAAAAATCATTTCATACATTGCCGGCTAGTTTTAGGCATTCTATAGAATGCCGGATTTCATACTTTGCCGGTAACATATATACTACGTTATTTTATTTAAAAAAGACCAATTTTAAAAATGAAACTTTATAAATAAGTAATTTAAATCCTTTTTCTTAGACATGATCCATAAAAGGTAATTACATACTTATCAAATAAATTAAACCTTTATCACAGAACAGCTAACCAGGAATTGCAGTACCAATAGTGTCAAAGTGATGTATGACAATTAGACTTATTCTATGATGCATATGTAAAGTAAAATTCAAGTTTTGATTCATACAGTTATTGATTTTAGTAACAACAATAATAATGATTTATTATTAATACCATTACATTGCAGTCAGAGAGATTAGCTCCTATATGATATAATTATAGGTTAAAACGATTTTTGTCTCATAGAAAATTACAAGTTATTTTACAACCTTCTTCAGTTGGAAAAAAACGCATTAAAAATTAGAGATTTACAGACATTATTAGTTTCTGTTTTATGCCTTTACAAATTTTATATGTGTTTTTCTCAGATTTTCATTTTGGAAGATATGAAAGGGTTTTCTATTCAATAAAATTTTTTTTCTGTTCAAGATAATTTTGAAATTTTTTGAATATACTTATATATATCTGTTCTATAAAAGTTTTATATAAATTTATATCTGAGAGAACTCTAGCTAGTTTTTTAAAACATTTAAGTTTATATTCTTCCAGGTTTCCAAATTTAACAATATTCATGCTTTTTCTCGGATTATCTATAAGAACATTTATTAAAATTCAACAAGGAAACAGGTTTTCAATTCCATACCAATTTAAGGAAGTGTAATAAAAAGGAAGCTTAATTTGGAAATTAATTCGATGAATATAATATAGTCGGCCCTCCATTTTGCGAACCTCTATCTTGCAAATTTCTCTATTTCGCGAACTTTTTCCTGGAACCAAGAAGATTTTATGATTTTCTTCGGCAAATAACCTCCAAATAGCTAAGTGCATTTTCTATTTATCGAACTTTCTCTCTTGGGATTCGATTTTTTTTCTCTCTGTTTTTGAAATATTTCTGGACCTACATGTGATGTAATGAGCAAGTAAAATCATTTGAAACGATTAGACTTGAATTGTGTAAAAAAAATACGCCTGATGAGGTATTTCGTGCACTGCAATGATGCGAGGAATGAGAGAAAACATTTTTTTTTAAAAAAAACGAAAAAACTCAAAACAAAATTAATAGACTTAACCAGTAGTTAAATTGAAGGACACGCATGGGGTCATAAAATATGCAAGTTTAAAATTACTTGTAGGCTTAAAATTGGAAAATGTTATTAAAATTTTCATTAATCGTAATGCAAAAGTAATTTTTTAATGTTGGAAATACTGAGTATATTTCTTGACAAAGTTTTTTTTCCCCCAGCTTTTCTAGCCGAATTCTTTTTGATAGGTAAGACATGTAAAATAAATAGATATTAACTTACAAAAAAGGTGTGTGAACAATTAATTTTATAATAATGTATAGTTATGTGAATTTAAAATTTGTCTTAAGTGGTTTTTAAACTACATTGAAAGATAAATCATTTCACGAAATTTTCCCGCTAACGAACTTTTTTTCAGGTTTAGCAACGGCTGTAATTTAGTGAAATTTTTGTCATATTTTCGTGCGTATCGGAAATAATAACATTAATTTGTAAAACAAGAAATAGTTGTGTTTGAAAACAGAATTATACAAACTATTTGTGAAAAAATTGCTCTAGGTTATTTTCTTAGAAAAGTAACATTTTCTTGTGAAAGACTCAAATTGAAAATGGTTATTTTCTGATGAGTATTCTTACATAGAAATTTCAAATACAATTTGTATCTAAGATATGAGCAGAAAGAAATTTATTACATACCTATCAAACAACAACAATAACAAAAAATTAAATTAAATAGGCTAAGACAAATATTCCATCTTTATTCTTAACCCTATGGGCAATGTTTATGATACCCAAGAAAATGTAAACGTACTTGTTCATTCACTTGTGGATATTCCAAAATATTTGCACGGATTTAAAAAAAAAGAAGACTGCGCACCCATTTCCGCGGTAATTCTAAAGGACAGCACTTACAAAACTTTCTTTTTTCCCCTTTTCCACCCCTTCAACCAACACTGCACCCCGTTGTCCTCACCATTTGATTATGGTTTTGAATAGTTTGTTTATTTTAGTACAACTACGCATGCGTTCTGAAACCCACTATATATGTCAATCATTTCTTAATCACACCCCGTTGCTATAGTAACGACGGGTTATCTTTTTACAAACATTATCGCTTTGACGTCATCCGAGTTGCAAACAACGCTATCTGTTGGATAAAGGTAGTTTTTGAAAATATGGTCGTTGGCCTTAATGTAACACTGAAACTAGAATCAGATTTTTCTACTTGATCAGTTGTGCTCAACCGGAAAATCAATTGTAAAGTTACAAGATTAAATGAATTAAGGAATTTGTATATGTTTTTCTTTTCTGGTTTCTGCAAACATATAGTGGCTTTCAGATAGCACTTATGTATAAAAGGAGTTAAAATATAAAACATATGTAATGAAGATTTTCAAAATTAAAAGAGCTTTAGAATCTCAGTATTAGCATCTCTCTTTCTCATAAGAAATTTTTTTAAAAAAAAAAATCATTCAATTCAATTAAGACGGTTGAGTAATTTTTAGAGGACTTTTCAATTAGAGTATTAGTATTTAAATTCAGTATTAAATCTAGGAAGTCAATTTAACTTATATTTGCCACAAAACTATATTTACATCTATACATAGCACGTACAAAATATGGAATGAATTTACATAATTTTTAATCTAATAAAAAATGTTCTTATACAACTCCCACAGAAATGATACTTCCAATTATTCTTATTAATAAAACACTAAAAATTAATAATCTTTATAATCACTAAAATTAACACTAATAAAAAATTCTCAAAAAATAGACATGACAATATTTAAAATAATAATAAAAATTATACATTATATTTCTCAGTCAAATAGAATTTTGTCTTTTAGCTTACTCAAAAAATGTCATTTCGAATTTTTTTTTAAACATTTAAAAATAAACACGCGTAATCTCATTCGGAAATATATTTATGATACTAAAACAATGTTACTAAATTTATTTCTCTTTAGATAAAAAAAAAAAAAAAAGATGAAAACATTGAAGTAACTCACCAATTATTGACCTAATATACAAACTTTAAATATTCTAAAGAATTTTTATAAAAGGCCTTTTTGATACTTCAATCGGCAATAACACAATTAGTTATAAGAATATAATTACCAAATAGTGTTACTAAATTTCTCTTGATGAATAAAAAAATTATATTCATTTAATATGATGATTCAGAAAAATGGGAATCAAAATTTACAATAAACAAGACAAATGAACCACATTTTTTTTTTTAATTCTGGGAACAGTAATGAAGATTGTGCAATGTCTCGTTCCGGAACTGGAAGTTTTCTTATGAAAGAAATTTCGCGTCAACTATATTATTTCGATTTAATGCAAAAATAAAAATTTTCAATCCATATCTCTTAACTATAACTATAGTTACGTATATACAAAACTATTTCATTGAAGTTAGAATAACCTAGTTTTCTTTTAACTCAGTTGTCCTTTCAGTTAAAATCGTTACTCACTTATATGAATTTAATTATAACACACTTAATTTTTTTTTTATATTTATATATATTTATATTATTTATATTGACAAAAGATGATTAGATTTAATTTATTATTAAATCAAAGCGCCGATTAAACAACGGTTCACTTTTTTTTTCACTCTGTTCCTTTCCAGTTATATTGATTTATTAGGCCAAGAAAGAAGAAACACAAGCTTTTTTTTGTCTTTGAAATCCTAAAATTTTACAAAAAAGAATATTTTTATTTATTTCTCTCATCTTCTATCTTATCTTTAAAACTTTTTTCAGTGTCACTTAAATAGAATCTCCCTCAAGAAATGAATACATGAGGTCCACATATTCAAAGAGACCGGTACCAGCATTAATTGGGCCTTATTCGGAGAATGCACCTTACGAAAAGTAATAATGTATTTGTATGTTATTTTAAATCTTAAAAAAATACAAAATAATACGAAATTAAAAACATAATTACCTTTTGCTATTTCAAATGAGATAAATCTAAAAGAGATTAAGTTGTCCAACTTCAGCAGGCCAATATCTTTAAAAGCGAGGCTGTTTATGGTAGAAATCAAAAGAGTTTTTGTTTCAAGTAACTATACTCAAGAGTAAAATAAAACATCTCTTGTTGCTCGCTATCTTCCAAAAACTTTTCTCTGTCCCCCTTCGGTTAGCTGACACCGGACATCCTACGTGGGGGGGGGGGGGGGGGAGGAATGTTCGTTGTGACCCCAGTTCGAGATAGGGAGAAAGCTACAGAAGATGGTATAAACATATCAAATTTCATGATTTAACACATACTACGGCATCGAGCCCTAAAGAAAAAGAAATAAAAGAAAACTGTGACATTTAACGTGCACATTAGAAAATAAGAAACATTAAATGAAATACCAGAATCACAATACTAAATACAAATATGTAACTGGAGATCGCAAAAACGATAAATAAAATACATATTTAATCACAAATTTTGCCAGTAAGCAAGCCAAAAATTTAAATGTTCATGTAAATACGAGTAATTTTTTGAAAGAGATATTTTTAAATTTGAAAGATAAACAACTCTTTTTAGCAGACATAATTTTTAATTGTATATAAAAGCAGACTTTTGAAGAACTACAATTTGCTGAGCGTTGCTCTAAGCGCGTGTAATATTCTCTCTCTCTCTCTGTCTTTTTTTTTTTTTTTTTTTGCACATTTGTCACCCTTAACGTAGTAATTAGGGTTTCTGATTTCCCGGTTTTTTCCATCCCCACGAATACACCAAAATTTCAAAAAAATTATAAAAGCAAATAGTTTTTAAATAATATCAATAAAATTATATAAAATAAGGAAAATGCCGGTTTTTTTTTTTTTTTTTTTTTTTTTTTTTCTTCAATTTTCGGTTCAGCTTCGACGAATAAATTCTCAGATTTTTAAACGTTTGTATTTGTATTAAAAATGCATGTCATATGACTATTAATAAAACTGAAAACGGTTTAATATAGTAAATAGTATATCAAATATATTTTCATTCATGCTCCCTGCAAAATTAGTATAATTTTGTGAGGCAGACAGAAATTTTAAAATCTACCTTAGTTGCCAATGAAATCTCCCAAATGTTTTGAAAAGCCCTAGAGTAGCTGAACAGTACCACGTAAATATTCACTCACTCTCTCACCCAAATATTTTGATAAATAATTTCCAAATGAAGTTAGTAACGAAATCTGCAGAAAGAAGTATTTCGAAGGAATAAATAATTATTCTGAAGAAAGAAAAATTATTACAAAAGAATTTACTAAGTTAATAATAAATATATATATATATATACATTATCTTTATTTTGCAGATGCTGTTACCACCTTGATTTTTATTTTCAACTTTATCATATACACACAGAGGAAAAGTATTTTCCCAAACTAAAAGCTGTAATTTTTTTTAATGAAAATGATCTTTTTTAGGTCTAAAAGCAAAAATTGTTAATAACATAAAAAAAAATGTTACAACTAAAAATCTCAAAACAAAAAATTCACATTTAAAATTAATGTTCCTCACATGCGTTTAAAATTTAATTCATCACTTAATTTCTCTAATGTTACTACTAAGAGAGATAAATATTGATAAATGTCAATACTTGAAAATTTATTTGCTGCTGAAGTAACGATTGCGTACGTTAAAAATATTAATTATTGTATTTAAGAGATTTTATTTGTAAAACTGATTTTTCTTGTTTATAGAATCGCTATATTATTGTTACATAAATATAAATAAATATTAATGTAAGAATCTCACACACGAAAGTTTTGTTAAGAAAAATAATGAATAAAAAAAGTTGCGAGATTCCTTAAAGATAATCTCCCCCAAACAGTTTGGTTTTGTTCATTCCTTTCAAATTGCTAATTCAATTAAATAGCTCATAATAAAAACAAGTATCCTCAAAAAAAAAAAAATTTAAAAAATTAAATAAATAGTTCCAAGTATTAATATTTACATTATCCACATAAATCAAGATGTCGGAGCTTCAATCAGATTGGTCGTGCTAGTAGGCTACGAATTCGACTCCTTAAAAACTAAATACTTATAGTTGAAGAAACGATGACAGAAACTGAATTGGCCAGGAAGTTTCAAGATTTACTCTTTCCCACGCGCGACAAGCTGGAAAATTTTTCACCGACTCTTCGAGGGTGTTATTTTTGTCCTATTATACCCTTACCTCACTGCTGGGGTAAGGAAAATTCCACCATCCAAGAAGTTCGGGGTGAACGATCGCTAATTCCACTGTAAGGTCAGCTAAAATTTATAGCCGAGGTCAGGGGTCGGCAACCTTTTGAGTTGGAAGAGCCAAAAGTTACAATTTACAATATTTAGAAGTTTTTAAGGAGCCACAAAATCTTTTCTTGCCAACAATAAATAGTACTTGCATAAATAAAGTTTTTTGATAAAAAAAAAACTAATCTATTTATTCATATATAAGTAGTATTTTTCACAAAAAATTAGATAATATATCGGCATTAGTAGATTAATACTTATAATTTAAGTAAGAAATTAAAACAATTAAACATTTACTTACAACACTAACTTCTACAATAACAAACAACTGGGCAAACAAACTCAATGGGAGCGATGGCTTTGCATGGATATTCACAAGTAGGAAATTTAAACTTCACTAAACAATGTAACTTGTACTTAAAAATAAAAAAAAAAAAACAATAACATACATTTGAGCAAATAAATTCTACGGGGATCGTTGGCTTTGCATGGTTTTAGAAAGTTTGGATAAATTTGGCTCATAACTTGTTGTTTTAAGTTTCAAACGCGACTCTAAATTTTCATTTGCTAGTTGGCTTCTTACTTTACTTTTAATTATATTCACGCAAGAGAACGCTTGCTCACAAAAATATGTCGATCCAAAGATAGTCAGCACTCCAAATGCCAACATCTTCACCTCATTGTAGCAATCTGGAAGACTATTCCATGCGTCGAATATAAGTGCCTCAACTCGCGGCATTTCTTTTAAAGCTGTCAACTTTTGTTGAATTACGTACAAACATTTCTGGATTTCCTACTTGCATTTCTATGTAAATTTTCCACTCCACGAAGCTTTACTTTTTTAATCGATCAATTGGATTTCTAGAGATCCAGTATAAATTCCAAATGGCTCAATGTGTATTTCGTTACTATTTGTGTCGAGAGGATTTACTATGAATACTAGAGTGGCTTTGAATTGCTCAAATCTGTCAGCAAATTCATCTTTAATTTTCTTATAACCGGGCTGAAGTAATTCGTGCCAACAGTTGCACTGATTTTATCGCGATATTGCTTTAGAAATTGAAAATGAAGTAATTTACTGCTCTGAATAGTTTCTGCAAAAATAATTAATTTTTCTTCGAAACAAACCAATTGTTCTACCAAAACATAGGCTGGGTTTCCCTTTCCTTGCAGTTTTAGATTCACACACACACAGCTCATTTAATTTCGCTGTGATATCCACCATTAAGTAAAATTTTTGAAAGAACTTGTCAGAACATGTTTATCACGGCGCAGTCTGCACATTTTAGTTTTTTTTTTTTTGGCAATTATTAGATGCTTCGTTTATATATACGAGTAAAGGTGTTATGCCCAGGTATGCCGGAACCAAGGAAAATTGCCAAACATTTAAACAATCTAAAACTGCAAATACCTACCTACTTTGATCCTCGGAGTTCGAAAATAGGCTTATTAAATAAGAATTTATTGGTACTTTCACTTATAATTATTTTTAACGCGAATTTTTAAATAATAAAAGCTATAAAATAGATAAATAAAAAAAATAGATAATTTATTAAATTTATATTTTAATAAAAATACTTTCTTGGTAATATCCAACAGTAGTACTTTGTTTCTTTTTTGACAATTCTTATTGACTTTAAAAAATTAGTTAGTTATCTTATTTGGAAAAAAAATATGTATTATATGTATTTTAAAAATATAATAGTTATTATGTTTCCGTAAAATCCGGCGTATAACGCGTCCCGGTGTATAACGCGCACCCATAATTTCAAGCTGCATTTTTTAATTTTTAAATATATTCGCCGTATTACACGCACCCCCTTTTTTACAAAGAAATCTGAAACATTAGTATATATTGCTCTCTTGTTTTGAAGTCATTTATTCGAGGTATTATTTCAAATATTTGAAAAAAATAGCATACTTCTAGAACTACATCTCTTTTAGTTCGTAAAGCAAGTCATTTCTTTTAAATAAATAGTATTTCGAGATACAAATAGAAGAATTTTTTTTTATGTTCACCTCTTTTGTTATTTTTAAAGCTATCGTTTTTATACCCGGCGTATAACGCGCCCCCTTTAATTTCCATCTTATTTTTTGTGTTAAAAGTGCGCGTTATACGCCGGATTTTACGGTACCTACTTTTATTTCGGTTTTATTATTATAATTATTATATATGTACATACATACCTTTGAGAGAAGATAATTAACTTCTAACTCTTATAATTAAAACAACAAACTATACGTCACAGCCAAAGAACTGGTGAAGACGCCAAATTGTCTTGCGTTGAAAGCGATCTAAGACCTACATAGAAACATCCAACGACGGCGTCATTCGAGAGCTTACGAGGGACTGACGACAGTGAAGACGCATGTCACGGGGGAGGGGTGTGATGAAAAGCGAGTACAAGTGGCTGAGAGATAGAAACGGAGCCTAACCTTCGTTAATCGATTCAGAACCATTTTTAAATTGTTTTTTTTTTCTTTTGATAAAATAAATAATATTTCCTTAGGGAACTAAAGAGCCGCAGCTTTACATTCAAAGAGCCGCATGTGGCTCACGAGCCACAGGTTGCCGACCCCTGGCATAGACCTTTATTTTGGCACTCTAAATGTTGTCTCAAAAGTCTCATAAAATCTCGTGTACGCGTCTTAAGATATTTAAGGACAAAGGTAAAAAAATAGGGTTTTTTTTACAAATGTCTCGTTTCCTATGGCTTAATGCTATTTACATTTAATATAAATATTGTAGAGAATAAAATTTTCTATAACTTTTTTTTGTTTTTTTGTTTGAAACATTTTTTATTCATCAAACCATTTTTGAGATAAAGGGCGTTGAACGCGTAGCGCTTAGCTATCTACAGCGTAATGCAAGGTCAACCGTTAGTCACATGATACAATACGCCGTATAAAGTCTATAAACCTTAAAAATATACGTAGTTAAAAACATTTGGCATTTTTTTATTAATTATTAAGTTACATTTAGTAATAGATTTCATTTATCAAGTATATATTTCTTTTATAACTAACTTTTGAACTA
>BMAV01025033.1:345688-364414 GCA_019973955.1 Trichonephila inaurata madagascariensis | reverse complement strand
CTAGGAAGGAAGGTGACTTTATAAAAGGTAATATTTTGTATAGGAAGTTAGATTAGACAGTTAAATTATTATAATTAAGATAAGTGATCTAGTTGCGCGATCTGACTTGAAATAAGGTTTAATTGTTGGCTCATTTTCACTTTAAGAAAGTTGTTATTTAGAATTAAGTAATTTAAGTTATTCTTAATAAAAGTTGTGTTAAGAATTATATAATGTCTCATCATTTAGATAATCCCTCACCTCTAGCTTACGCGAATCACTCCAGACATAATCATCACAGCATGGCTATGTCGCAGGTTTATACATTTTAAAGAAATTGTACTTCATTTTTTTCCACTTAAAATGTAAGTAGTATTTATTAAAATGTAATTAAAGTCTATGATTTCAGTTAACTGTTTTTTAATTACATGTATAGATGAGGGCTATTAAGAAATATACTTGATTAATGAAAACTATTACTAAATGTAATGTAGTAATTCATAAAAAATGCCAATTGTTTGTAACTATATATATATTTAAGGTTTATAGGCTTTATACAGCGTATTATATCATGTAACTAACGGTTGATCTTGCATTAAGCTATAGATAGCTAAGCGTTGCGCGTTCAACTCCCTTTATCTCAAAAATGGTTTGATGTATAAAAAATGTTTCAAACAAAAAAAAAAAGTTATAGAAAATTTTATTCTCTACAGTATTTATATTAAATGTAAATAGCATTACGCCATAGGAAACGAGACATTTGTAAAAAAAAACCCTATTTTTTGACCTTTGAACTTAAATATCACCTTATCACCTTTGACCTTATACACGAGATTTTATGAGACTTTTGAGACAACATTTTGAGTGCCAAAAATAAAGGTCTATACCACACACACAATTTTCAGCTTATTATCTCTTATTCCGTAGTTGACCTTTATTTTTGACTAATATGACTGGACTCTTGCCACATCTAAATACTTCATTCGAAAGTGTATCTTTCCTGTTTGTTTGAGGCTCTTCGACGAAGCGCTCCTTTTCCCTCTGCCCCCCCCCCCCCCAAGAAGTTATGCTCCAATGTTTATTTTTGTGTTTGTGTGGTCATTTGCTTTCCTGAGCTATTTTTTTAAAAAATATATTAGGAAAAAAATTATGGAACCTCACCTCGTTTAATTTCTTGGACCTTTAACTTTTTTTTTTGTATTCCCTTTTACTAGTGATACCCATTGGTACTTAATTGCTTATACAAGAACTTTCATGTCTCATTAGTAAGACAGCATCTGTTTTGTTTTTTTAAGTATTTTTATATGTAGTTACTTTCCGGCACCAGGGGAGGGACCTCTTTTGTATCGTACTTATCTTTTACTAATTATATGTACTTCCCTCTATTTTCAAGAATTGGGGGGGGGGGGCGTCCTAAACAAAGTACCATTTCATATTTGTATTTTATTTTTGGTATCAATAAATTGTTTTGAAATTCTTTGGGTGAGCTCGACCCACCTGAGTAAATAAGACAACAATAGACGTCTTAGAGTTTCGAAATGTGAGACATTTATAATCAATCGATCAATTAATGAATTCAAATTACACGTATTCATTACTCATAAACTAAAAATACTATGAAATATAATAACGAATCTTATAACTATTTACATATGGTATATATGCATGCAATATATACACTGGTGTGCAAAACTTAAGCAACAATGTAAAAATTTAGCAGATAGCCATGAAATTGCAGAAAAGGAGGTCTGGAGATCAGTACAGTGAACACGTAAATCAGTAGAAACGTCATGCGTATGCAAATATCAGGAACAAAACGTCAGAAGCGATGTGAGCGTACGCAAAACGCGTGATGTCGGCGCGCGCTGCTCAACAGTAGAATAAAATGAAGGACGGAGACGCAATTCAACATATTCGCTGCAAGTGCCAGTGAGTTAGTTCGTGAAATATGGCTAGAAGAAATCACCTGGATGACTTCACACGTAGAAGAATGATCGGAAAGCTGGAAGAGGGGCGTACTGTCACCAGTGTAGCCGCAGAGTTCGGAATCAACAAAAGTGTCGTTTCGCGCGCTTGGAAAGCGTTCCAAACCACAGGTACAGCTGTTAGAAAGGTTGGTGGTGGTCGCCCGAGGACGACAACAGCAGGGGAAGACCGATATATCATCCTGCAGGCGAAAAGAGGTCGACACCAGTCAGCTAGCGCCATTGTTCAGAAACTCTGTACAGCAACAGGTCGACAAGTGTAGCGGTTTACTGTGGCCAGACGCCTTCACAAAGGGGGCCTGTTCGCCCGCCGTCCTGAACGCTGCCTCCCGTTGAAGGATGGCCACTGAAGCCACCGTTTACAGTGGGCCAGAGAGCACAAAAACTGGACAGCTGATCAATGGAGTCGTGTTCTCTTTACGGATGAGAGTCGGTTCAGTGCCAGAAGCGATTCTCAACGCGTTTTGATATGGAGAGAGATCGGGACCCGGTTTTATCCCAGTAACATCAAGGAAAGACACCGTTACGGTGGTCCTGGAGTTCTCGCCTGGGGAGGCATTATGCTGAACGGGCGAACTGAGCTTCACATTTTCGACAGAGGGTCTGTAACCGGGGATCGCTATTGTGAGGAGGGTCTTCTTCCCCATGTGCATCTTTTCCGAGGTGCCATTGGCCCAGACTTCATTTTTATGGATGACAATGCACGGCCACATCGCACTCTTGCTGTTGAGGAGCTGCTGGAATGTGAAGATATCACTCGAATGGATTGGCCAGCATGCTCCCCAGATTTAAATCCCATCGAACATGTGTGGGATGCTTTGGGGAGACGTATTGCCACACGCTTACATCATCCGGAGAACAACCAACAACTCAAACAGATGTTGATTGAGGAATGGGCACTCCTACCTCAAGAGATGTTGCACCACCTGGTTCTGAGTATGCGGAGACGGTGCAAAACAACCATTGTAGAAAGGGGAGGGCATATACCATATTAAGGAACATCTGCTTGTTGTTCTTCCTGTTGGATAGACAATCATGAGTCACGATACCATGCGTTCAATAAAGCTTGTTTTTGTTTGATTCCATACCGTATGCGTTGTATTCCTTTTTCAGCGCCGATGCTTTTGTCATCCTTTACGTACATAATACTCTCCCTCATTTCAGAATTTCATGTCTCTCAGATGATTTTTCGTGAAGTTATGGCAATAAACCCACCTGTTGCTTAAGTTTTGCACACCAGTGTATATATGTCAC
The DNA here is from genome assembly GCA_019973955.1 of Trichonephila inaurata madagascariensis. Lineage (NCBI taxonomy): Eukaryota > Metazoa > Arthropoda > Arachnida > Araneae > Nephilidae > Trichonephila > Trichonephila inaurata. The sequence goes on along the minus strand of BMAV01025033.1, from coordinate 361,196 downwards.
AATTCGTGGGTTGAAATTGAGCATTTTGGTATTCAATTCAGAGTCACAGAAAGAATGAACAAGCTTGGTATGTTTTAAATCCTCATTTATTTTGTTATGTAGAAAAAACACTCACAAACATAAAACAAGTAGCAATCACAAAACAAGACATAGACACTTGCGGTTAACATGACGTTCACAAAAAACAACCTTTTTCCTATCCAGAAATTTCGCCTAATTATACCGATGGACAGCCGGAAGCTATTAAAATCATATGATTTCAAGTTGTAATGATTTCCCACAGCTCTTGGATAACTATTTATTTCAGAATGAAAATCATCAAAAAAAATAAAATGGTATATTCTTTAGAATTCAATAGCAAAAATGGTCCGTAATGATTTCGAGTCTCTTTCGCACTCTCTCCCGTTCCCTGATCTTCCAAGACAGGAGACCGCTGTACTTCACGGGCTCGTTATCACTGTTTTTTTTTATCGCTCAAGGGACGTCCAAACGGCTCCCATCCAAATCCAGTCTCCCGTCCGGACTCTCTCGCCCTTCTTATATCCTCTCTCTGATCTCTTTGTCGGCCTCAATCCCTCTTGTTCTTCTGCCGCCTTCCGGTCTCGGCTCCCTTGATCTCTTACCCTTCTTCCGCGCCAAATCGGTCTCGTTTCTTGTTCACTAGTCCAAGAGGCGCCAAGGCTGGGTGCACATGTGTACGTTCTCAGACGCGCCGTCGTCACCGAATTGCGGGAAAATATGAAAACACAATGTTAAGGCGCCTCTTTTTAACAGTCCGGTCAGCTGGGAAAAAAGGTTCCGAAACTCGACCACCCAGTTACGAAATTCCTTCCCAGCAATTAGGAAAATGCCTGGAATTTTCGCAACGTCTGTCGGCAAGGGGCAAAGGATCTGTTAGAAAATAGGGGGAAGAGATCGGCTTCGTCACACAGCAATGGTTCTTCTGATTGGTCCAGATACTCGGATGATGCTAGACTGCATCATCCTTAATTGAAAAACGCTGAACTTTTACTTTTGGGGAGATAAGGATATGGTTATATCCCGTTAGGCGGGTAAACTAGAAATTAAATACAACTCGAAGTCTTGGAGGACGCAAGACCATTATGGATTAAAATCCATCAAGAGAAAATGAACGTGAATAATAATAGTAATAATATATACATATATTATTATTATTATATTGTATATAAGAACCACAATTAGATGTATGGTTACATATATCCTACGGTGAGGGTACAGTTTCAAAAACTAATGGGGCATTTGACACAAAATAGGAGAGAGTGTTTGAATATCAACGTCTCACTGTTCAGCTACACGTGAGCTTTTGACGATGGACCTCGTAATTTTGAACCATGGTCAAGTAACGAGAACGACACCTGAGCTGGCACCACCTCTCTCTAACTACCACAAAAACGGGAGAAGACGTTTGAGCTCTCTACAGATTTAATGGGCATTACTCCCCTACACGGCGCGGGTCTTTAGTGATACTAGGCTTGAACTTATAACATGCCAGCCACGATCCGATACCTTGATCACTAGGCTACCGCAGCCACCCCACAAAATAGGATAAGTATAGATATATAACTAAAAAATTAGGAAAAAATCAAAGCTAAAGAATAGGAAGATAAAAATGCAGTTTAATATAATTTTATGTACGTTTAAAGCAGCGTTTCTCAAACTGTGGGGCACGCCCCCCTCGGAGGGCATGATAACTCTACATGGAGGCTGCGAGCATATTGAACAGTCCAAAATAAAAGATTTAAAATAATTATTAATTTACCGAAAGGATGCAAAACAAAATACATTCTGACATGATAAAAAATAAAATACATATTCGCACTGATATAAGATACTTATAAGTGTACTAGTGTGGCAAAAAGTATTTAATAATTAATTTATCAATACTATAAATTAAAAGCAAGTTTAGTAATTACTAGTAACTTCCATGGGCTTGTCATATAAAAAATATAATACATATATTGATAATTTATGCAGTTTATAACATTAAAGTGGCATTGTAGCCTTAATGTCGAAGTACATTATTATTGCATTTAATACATTGCTGTTGTAAGAGGTGGGCGCGATGAAAGTTATGACCGAAAATTGGGTCGCGAATACTGAAAATTTGAGAAGCACTGGTTTAAAGCATTCGAAACGAGAATGGCATATTACTCGTAATCAGTAGCGCACACAAAAAATTTTCACGGGGGGGGGGGTCCGGGGGCGAAAGTCCACCATTTTGGTATTATGCTCCAATACACCACCCAACATATTCTTTTGATTTTGTCGATTTTCGGGGACAAAAACAATACAAAATTAATTATTGAATAAATAATTGGCATTAATTAATAAAATTATTAATAACAAATACATAATTAAATTTTACGTAATTATACATAGGATTATAACCAATCAAAAAAAAAATCAAGGGCTATGGTGGGCGTCCGGACCCCTAGGATACCCCCCTTGTGTGTGCCACTGCTCGTAATATTGCTATATCTCGATTGCATGTTCTCTTTAAACAACTTCAGTATAGGTGCTCCCAGCAGAATTTTTAATTCCAACACTTTTCTATGGGAAAAAGAACTGGGTGTATTGCTTGATTAATTTCGTTTGAAGGATTTGAGCACACAACAAAAACTATTATCTCTATTAATTAGTTCATTGAATATTTTCCGGCTGTCTTTGTCTAATATAAAGGTCCACACAAACCACAGATAATTCCTTCCGTTTCTTATTCAATTTATTTTCACTAATTTAAATCGGTCGTGGATTTCAATTCCAGCGAAACGCCGCCATGTAGAGGAGCCGTTACACCCGGGGTGGGCATTTAGTCGATCGCGATCCACAAGTGGACCGCCAAGACATTTAGAGGTGACCGTCTTCACATAAAACGTTAGACGCGCATACTAAAAGAAATACAGGTAGTTCTCAAGATAATGGAAACACCCGTGAATAAAAGAGACACCATGAATAAAACCGTAACCCGATTTTGAGAGATGTTTTCAAGAATTTACTAGACTAGAATCAAAAGTTGCATTCATGGGTTAACCCATTTGCTGACATCCGTTTCTAAACTTTATTTTGAGATCGTTAGTGTCCATTCTGATCAGTTCCTATTATAATATGACATTTTTTCTTTAATGTGACTATATGAATTTATTGTCTACTGTGGTATTATTATAAAAAAAAGCAATCTCAAACCTGGTTTCAAAATCTGCATATAAAAGCTGTTTAAATGTTAAATGAAGGTTAAAACGTCCTGACAGATTGTCTGTAACAAATTGTGAAAATTCGGGCCCTCTAGTATTATACTTCTTTGGCTTAACTCTGGAAAGAAATGCTGAAATGGTTCCTGTTTTAATAAAACTTATGCTGTCACCCTGTAAATGCAAATTAATCTCATTACATGCAATAAATAAATCTGTTAAATAGGTAAAATTTGATTTCCTCATTAGATTAAATTTTCTTTTAAAATTAAAGTCACGATCTAGTTTAATGAGAGCCACTATCATAGGCCCCCATTTACACCTCATGGACCCCAAGTTATTTTTCTGCTGACGTGAAGCCCTTTCAGGTTGTCATAGACCCCTGGGGGGACCTATATAGACTACTCTCTTTGGGAATTACTGATTTAAAGTATCAAAAAGGGAGACAGAAAGTTTTGTTAGATGTCAAGTTTTTTTTTTTTTTTTAATCCCATTAATTCCTCTAGTAGTTAAAATATACTGAAATAATGTTTAATAACAAATTCTGGTTATATGTGACTGTCGTGTGTTTCACCCTGGGATACATACGGAAGACGAGAGATAGATGAACAGAAACATACAATACAATCACTGAAGAATGTGTGAAGACTTTATTTTTACAAACGATGATCCCAGTATAGAACAGAAGGGGTGCGCTACTTTCCATTCGCGAGACGGATATCCATTTCAGCCGAAAGTCCGACTTCTTTTCCCGAAGATACATCCATGCCTTATTCGGGATTCGAACCCGAGCCACTCGATTACAAACCGAGTGTCATATCCACCATACTGGCAAATATGTTGATAGGAATTTGAATTAAAGATCACAGGATTCGTTATTCAATTTTTCAAAGGTCGTCTTGCTTATTAATGAGAGTGCTAGGACTTATTGTAGATTTAACCTAAATATAGACGTTTGGATTCTTACATGAGCCCGTTAAGAAAAGTTTCTGCTAGCAGTCTGCATCGTTAAACAATGACATAGAGGTTCAACATCAATACCGTGGCCGCGGTAGCCGAGTGGTATAGGTATCGGATCGTGGCTGGCTTTGTCACTAGTTCCAGCCCAGTACCACTAAAGACCCGCCGTGTAGGGCAGCGATGCACGCTAAATCTGTCAATAGCTGAAACGTTCTCCCGCTGATGTGGTGTGGTAATTAAGAGAGGAGGTGTGCCAGCTCAGGTGTAGTCCACGTCACTTGACCATGGTTCAAAATTACGTGGTCCGTCGCCAAAAGTCCTCGTGTAGCTGAACAGTGCGACGTTAATATTCACTCACTCAACATCAATATCCCTTTCGTAATTCGAAAGAGCACGTAATTCAACTAATTCGGAAGAAACCTATCCCCAGAGAATCTAGAATTCAAAAATAAAATTATTAATATGTTAAAATAACAATTTTACTACTTATTTTCAGGTAAAGGAAACAGATCTAGAAATAAGCCACCATGTCCAACCCCGCTTTCAATGGAAACAGGCGAGGAATAACCATTCCAGATGAATTTCCTCCTCGACCTACCAGCATGCTCAGAAACGAGCTCCATAGAATGAACTCTAAGATAGAAAAGAAAGAAAATTATACTTTAGTTCTTCTGTGCTTGACTTACTTTATTTATGGATCCGGAATCGGCATTTATATGCCACTTTACCCGCAACAGGTAATGCAAAATATTTCATTCGTTTTTCGACTTTTTCTCTTTTGATATTACTAACGTCGCTAAATTTTATGTACACAACAAAATTTATCTTTAGCGTCACTTTATCCGGTAGCTATGATAACTCTTACGTAGATTTTACCCTTATCTTTAGATCACACAAAATTCTCACTAGTTTTAATGCTCGAATGTTATCGGTAAACGTTTCTCATCAAACGTATTGATTAGTGCTAGCGTTGTAGAAATAACTCTTATCTATTTTGTTGAACTGATCCATTTTGGTCCTTCTCTCGCTGTTTCACTTAAAATATGGTATAAAAGTGTTTGTTAATTTGTCAAACATAATTTGTATTTGGATATTTTTAAGATGTTATGTTTCCACACACACACACTTGACAGGTAAATACATGTTAACAGTAAAATACCACCTAAATTATGACATATACGGAAGTAAAATGTAAGATGATAATCCCTTTAGGATCCAGCTGCAAATTTATGCTGAAGGAAGCGGGCAGCAAAAAAAATTTATATATTATTTTTCCCAGTGTCATTGGGGTCGGCATAGTGTTAATAACCATGGGAAAGTAATGATTAAAGATAAAAATGTATCGAGTCATAAGGGTCTAACCCGCACGATCGTGTGAGCTGGGTCTTGAAGAGATGTACAGAGAGAAGCTGTAGACCAAACGTTCTTAAACTTTGCATCACCGAGACCCTCCTTTTTCATGTATTAACTCACGTCGCAGACCCCCAAGATTTTGAACATCACTTCCTGAATGCAATTGCTATCAGTATTGGTGCTATGAATTCAGTTCTTAATCTTTGTACGTGTGTTTCTACAATTTTGAAAAAATATTGCGTTGTGAGTGAGTAAGTGAATATTAACGTCGCACTGTTCAGCTACATGAAGGCTTTAGGCAACGGACATCGTAATTTTGAACCATGGTCAAGTGACGAGGTGACACCTGAGCTGGCACTCCTCTCTCCTAACTACCACACCAACTCTAGGTCGTTTGAGCTATAGACAAATTTATCGTGCATTGTTCCCCTACACTGTGGGTCTTTAGTGGTACTGGGCTCGAACTCATGACATGCCAGCCACGATCCGATACCTTGACCACTGGGCTACCATGACCACTAAATATTGCATTCTAGTAATGGCTATGTAACTGCAAACATTAAGAGAGCTGGATTAATATTTTTGATAGAATGATGTTCTAGTAGAATTTTTTCATTTAGGACAATATAGTGATCTAGTCTAAAATGTCGCATCTTTCAATTTTTCCGCTAGACCTTTCAGAGTTTGTTAAAGAGGGAAATCTTAATATATTAAATTGGAGACCTTCGCGGGGCTGCGGTAGTCCAGTGTTAAGGGTATCGGATCATGGAAGGCATGTCATGAGTTCGAGCCCAGTACACTAAAGACCCGCTGTGTAGGGCAGCGATGCACGTAAAATCTGTCGGGAGCTGAAACGTCCTCCCGTTGGTGTAGTGTAGTAGTTAGGAGAGGGGGTGCCAGCTCAGGTGTCATTCACGTCACTTGACCGTGGTTCAAAATTGCGTGGTCCGTTGCCAAAAGTCCTTGTGTAGCTGAACAGTGAGACGTTAATATTCACTCACTAGAGACCTTCGCGTGAGCCCTAGAAAAGCGCTGGGGAACCCTAGGGGTCCACGGACTACGGTTTAAGAGCCCCCTGCTGTAGGCTAAACAATTTTCTGCCCTGCTGTAGGCGTAAAAATCAATTACAATTTTTTTTAAGTAACTTGAATTATGTATAGAAAATACTATCCAAGGATAGCAATCTTTGTTGCTCCACATCCCATGAAACCCATTCAATCAGGTCTTCAATTCTGATGTGGCCGCAGTAGCCTAGTGGTTATGGTCATGAACTCGTGGCAAATGTGTCATGGGTTTGAGTCCTGATACCACTGAAGACCCACCATATAGAGGACTGATGCACGTTAAATCTGTCGAGGCTCAAACGTCCTTCCGTTAGTTTGATGAGGTAATTAGGAGAGTTGTACCAACTCAGGTGTCGTCAGGGGTGGCTCAAGGGCCTGACAAACCGGACCCCTGCCCGGGGCTGCATTTGGATCGAATTTAAAAAATATTTTTATTTAATTTTTTTTTTTTTTTTTGTTACAAAAAATTTGATACATTTCCTGAAATGTTATTGGATGTAAATTTGGTATTTCATTTTATGTATCGTATTTCCTTATTTTGTACGTTGTATGTTTAATTTCAGTTTTCTTTTATATTGGAACTTGAAGGGTTCGAGGTGGGAGTATATGTTAAATCATGAAATTTGATATTATTCACTAGTAACGCTCTCTTCATCCCTGGGTGGGGTCACAATGAACATTCCTTTCCCCCATACGATTTCCGGTGTTCATCTATCCAAAAGGTGACAGGGATAATAAGAGTTTTTGGTACATAGAGAGCCGCAGGAGATATTTTATTTTAGTACTGAGTGTAGTTTCTATAAGTTAAAATAAACGCTTGTGATCCCCACCATCAGTAGATGCTTTTTCAAAGAAATTGGCTTGGTGAAATGGGTGATTCCTTCTCTTACATTTTACTCGTTTTAAATAATATGTAATTATGTCCTTAATTTCGAATTATTTTCTATTCTTTAAGACTTAAAATAGTATATATATATATAATATGTTATGCCGCCTATTTGTTTGCAAGAATTATTAAAGTTTTGTAGGTGTGTAACTATCTTAAAACAATTTTTTTTTTTTTTTTATTATAATTTTTTGCTTCAGAGAGAGGGGCGGCAATTTTCCATTTTTGTCCGGAGTGGCAAATCTGCTAGAGTTTGCCCTGGTGTCGTCTTCGTCACTTGACCGAGGTTGAAAATTATGAGGTCCATCCCCAATGGACCTCGTGTTGCTTTAGAGTGCAAAGTTAATATAATTTTTTTTAGAACATTTATAACCCCGTGCACCACAAAGTATCACACGGGGACTTACATAGAAGTAAGAATGAAGCACATATCACAAACAAGAGAAGGAATCACCCACAAAAACATCCATGTCTTACCTGGAATTCGAACCCAGACCCTACGGCACAGCAGTCAGCGGCACTAACCACTATACCGGATATGCGGCGTTAGTATAATTCTCGTTTGAATTCTGAAATTGGGAGAAAAAAGCAAAATTATCTGACAGAGAAAGGAAATAAATGATATTGTTCAATGCTATCCTAACGTATGCACAACAATTTTAAGGCTGTTTTCGGTTAATGTTAAAGAATAGGACCCGAATTTGGAACATTTTTTTCGGATATAAAAGAAATGAAAAATTAATGATATTCTGGCTTAACTATCCTTTAGAGAGCAGCATTTTTTATCATTCCCATTTTTAACCGAGTTGATTCGTTTTTTCTGGTATAAAATGTGTTTCGCATTTTTTAACCTATACCGTAATGTTAAATGGGTTTTGCCTTCACGTATTAAAACGAAAAAGAAAGTATTTACGGAATATTTGGAAATTTTTAAAAACACTATATTGTTAACAGAGGTACGAGTTATAATGCAAATTTCCATGGAAATTGGGTCATTTTTTTCTGTCTGAAAATGCGCTTCGCGTTTAGTTAGAGCTCTCGTACTTTTAACGAAAACAGCCTTAAATGAACTCATTTAATATACTAATATTATACGTGTGGTGAAGAATTTTTTTAGAGGGGAGACAATTTTAATCTAATGATACTTTTAATAATACGAGTAAAAATTGTATTAAAATTAACTTATTGATACTCAAAGATTTTTAAATTTTTTTTTCATTCCTAATTGTCGTGCAATAAAAGTGGAATATAGCAGCGTCGAATTTTTTCTTCTACCAAGATGTTGTCAATTTCTTGTCCTTCATGGGAAAAAATGGAAGCAATTGGCTATTAAATAAAACTAGGCCTCTAATTCCTCGTATAGCAACATGCGGAATTTAAAAGAATGAAAAACCAACAGGCGTCGTTTGATTGTAATACAAAATTACAAGGTCTGCCAATGTAACACTGGTGGAACTCTAAGCAAAAATTGTTGCTTCTAAATATATTAAAAAACAGAGCCACTAAACAATTTTAAAAAAACTCAGCAATATATTGTGATCTTTCGTAACGATAAATGTTATGCCGGAAAAAAAAATTGAAACATGCATAAAAAAATACTTTCCATGCAACTTTTACTCACAAGACAGCAGCTGATCGCTTATGTCGCGGTTGTAAAGTCGAGTAAATGAGTGAGTGAATATTAACGTCGCGCGTCGCACTGTTCAGCTACACGAGGGCTTTTGGCGACGGACTTCGTATGAACCATGGTCAAATGACGAGGAGGACACCTGAACTGGTACCCCCTCTCCTAACTACCACACCACACCAATGGGAGAACGTTTGAGCTCTCGACAGATTTATCGTGCATTGCTCCCCTACTCGGTGGGTCTTTAGTGGTACTGGGCTCGAACTCGTGACATGCCAGCCCCGATCCGATACCTTGACCACTAGGCTACCGCGGCCACGCAGTAAAAGTCGAGTGGTCATGGTCGCGAACTCGTGTACGTGGGCGCTGTAACCTAGTGGTCAAGGTAACGGATTCGTAGCTGGCGTGTCATGAGTTCCAACCTAGTACCACTGAAGACCTGCCATGTAGGGGAGCGCTGCCCGTTAAATCTGTCGAGAGCCCAAACGTCTTCCCATTGGTGTGGTGTGGTAGTTAGGAGAGGGGTTCCTGCTCAGGTGTCGTCCTCTTCACTTGACCATGATTCCAAAGGACGAGGACCGTCACCAAAAGCCCTCGTGTAGCTGAAGAGTGCGACCTTAATATTCACTCACTCACGCGAACTCGTATACAACGTTGTCGATGACCTACAGCCATTAAAGATCAACAGTATTGTGGGGCTGATGCACATTCAATCAGTCGAGGCTCAAAATCCTCCAACTAGCATGGCGTGGAAGTTTGGAGAGTGGGGAGCCAGCCAAGGACGTCTTTAGACTCTTTGAGGACCTGGGCCCAGAAAAATCTTAAGATTTTTTTGAGGCCCTGGCCTCTACGCAAAAGTAGGCTCTACCTGAGATCTATGAAAATAGACAGTATATATAAAATACATTTTTAAATACTCGTACAAACGATAATTTGAAACAAATAAATGTGTACGACTCACAATTTTAAAAACTTTGGCACAAACCGGCTCGACCGACAACAATATTTCAACTGAGTTGAATGATTGTTTATGCTATTAGGTCTAGGCCTAGATATGGACAACCGTAATAATAATAGTCTTACCACTGTTGACAGTTGACAAACCGTTAGAAATTCCCTGTTTTTCGGAGAATACATCCGAGAATAATATATGACCATTAAAATTATCCTGATCAGGATCTTATTAAGACAGAGTCGAGAACGAAACGAGGCCCTCACCAAGGGTGAGACCGGGGCCCAGTTTGCCCAATCCTTAAGACGTCCCTGGTGCCAGCTCAAATGTCGTTCTCGTCCCTTAGCTACGGTTCAAATTTAAGTGGTTCATCGCTGAAAGCTCTTATCTAGCTGCGAAATAAAACGTTCATAATCAATCAAACGAGTTTTTTTTTATCCAGCTTTTAGATAATAGATATATTTAAATGTATGGAATTTATCAACGGGATATATATAGTTGCTTAATCGCTGCTCATCATTCCCATTATACTAAAAATCAATTATACTTCTGTTTCGCAAAAGTTTCTTTACATTTTATCTTTGTTTAATTTCTATATTTTTTAAAACTATTGTTTTGCCGATTTACAAAGGCCGCGATAGCTTAGTGGTCAAGGTCAGACTCGTGGCTAGCGTGTAATGAGTTCGAGCCTAATGCCGCTGAAGACCCGCCCTGTAGAGATGGATCTGTGCAGATGCACATTAAATCCGTAGAGGCTCAAACGTCTTCCAGTTAGTGTGGTGGGGAGGATAGAAGGGGGTGCCAGCTCAGGTGTCATCCTCGCCACTTGACCATGGTTCAAAATCACGAGCTCGTCTCCAAAAAACTCTTTGCAGCTTAAAGCTGCATTCACACCAAGGCTGTCAGCGTCAAGCGTTGAGCGTCTAGATAATCAGAGACTTCATCTCGCCCGAGATGAAGTCTGATTGGCTGGACACTAGGCTTATCGGCTTTATAGTGCGACGTTACTATAACTCTCACTTGCCGATTTACCTATTTTCTATGAGTGACGTCTCTTAACAAAAGTGTTGGCGAAGGGATTCCTTTTTAAGTTCCCTTTAGCCCATGTTTTAGAGACTACATTTATGTTGTACAATCCAAATTAGTTTTATCAGCAGAAACATTTTTATAACTCTTTCTGTTAGTTCACATAAATAATTACTCTCAAGCTATGATGTGAATGTGCTTCCTCTAAGTTGTAATCCTTGATGAGTTTTCTGCTCAAGGCAGAATGTAAAGCACCATTGCGTATAAATTTTTATCAGTATAAAATTTTCATAATTTTCAAAGGAATATCAATTGAGGCTTTAATTTTTTACTCCTTACTTGAAACATGGGGAAGGGGAATTCTTAGGTTTGTTTTATTTGACTAAAAAAAAGTTTGTGCACCGTTGACATTAGAATTTATACAAAAATCGGTTTTCGAATTCAATATTCCCAAAAAATTTGTTTTAGCCTATTTTTGAAAATCGACAAATATAAATAAATAAAATACGGAAAAGTGTTTTATTTAATTTATAAAAAAAAATAAGAAAAAACGAAATCAATATCAAAGTAAAAATATAAACAAAATATTACGGATTACATGTACATATTACTTAAAATAACGAAAACTCAAACAAAATTCAAGTAATATTCATATTAGACTCAAAACTCAAACTCAGTGGCGCAACAGCCCGCCAGGGCCTATTGTGCCCCTCCCAGTATACGTGGTCATTGGGCACTGAGATGCATGAGCAGATATCCTGATCAGGTGGTCAGTCTGAAGCGAGACCCCTAGTGTTTAAGTCCCCAAACAAGCTTGGTACTCATTTATTGACCCACTGCAGTAGGAATGAAAGGCTGAGTCGACCTTTCCCAGCCCGGAAATAGACTCCGAACCTGTGATGTGGACGCTACCACTCAACCACTGTGGGCCCCTTAATATTTATATTACTTTCACTAACTTTAATTTCTCCGAAGAAAATAAGATTTTTAAAAACATGAAACATCCACAGAACGGCGATTAAGTCTTGTTCTTATTTTGGACACAATATTGCCTGAAATTTAAAATACTCGTTCACTAACTACCGAGCTTGGGTTTTATAGTTTTCAGGGCATAAAAAAAACCAAGTTTTTTGTTATTTTATTCGCGTTGCCTCAAATAATGAAAATTCAGCTTTCAGTGTCTTTAGAATTGAAAGTTTTTCTTCAGTTTTCAAGAAACTTGTGAATTGATTTTCTATGGCCTTTCTTTTTTTTTTTTAAAACATTACTCTGCAGTAGCGTAGCATAGACGTTGACCACCTGGGGCTGACCAAAAATTTGTCGCCTCTCTATTATAATTATTAGTCAAGAAAATTAGTAAAAGTAAATAAAAAGCAGCTTTAAATTTTTTTGATTGATTAAAAATGGACTTTTCATGGTTTTTTTTTCCATAGCAAAATCTTTTATACAGTTGTCAATATCAATATGTATGTCCCGTTCAATTGCTAGAACAGCTAAATTTGTTAGCCTTAGCGTGGACATAGTCTATCTGAGATCATTTTTGATTAATTTTAGCTTAGAGAAGCTTCTCTCGCAACTGACATTACTGTGATGGCAGATGTTAAAAAAAATTCTCAACGTTATGACAATGTTTGGTAAGCTATCTTTTCTAGTTTGGACTCAATAATATATTTTAATAAGCCCAGAGAGCCGGATCTAATGAGTTCTTTTTTACAGTCTCGGTCTGTTATAGCTACCAAAGTTTGTAGACGTACACGCTCAAGGTGGAATTCTTCTTTATTAATGTCTTGAAGAGCTTGATCTAAGTTAAATTCGTCCATGCTCAATATCACTACAGGCTTCAAAAAAGCTTTTTGCCCTAGATTCTGCAACTGTTGGAATCTTTCTCGAATTTCAGCAGTTACTCTGTCTATTGAAGGAAACATTGTTCGCCTCAAGTCATCTTCGTACGATAACTGAACATCTTTACTTCCATCGCCAAATATATGCTTTCTTCTGATTCGTCTTGGGGGTTCAAAAGAAATTTCAAGCTCTGTACATAAACTTTTAGCACATATTAAAGCATCATCCACGATTCCTCTCGTTTTGCTTCTAATACGGTCTGTAAAGCACATATTTTTTGAGAACATTGATGGATATTTAGTCCCTCTGTTTGCAAATAATTTTGAACATCACAGTACCGGTTGCCAGAAGCCTAAGTAACATAAAAACGAATGCGATTGCATAACGACTAATAAACTTCCTGCATCTGTGCCTGTATCTGTGCGTTTCCGTCAGTTTCGTGGCGTGGGCGCGATTTGGAGTTTGAAATATTTTTTGAATTTAAATATATCGTGGTGCTTGCCACTGCCCCTTTTCGTATGCCACCCGGGGCCATGGCCCTCTCTGCACCCCCCCCACGCTACGCCACTGTTACTTTGATGAGTAGTTTCTTCGATTTGCTCTTCCTTATAATCAGTTTTCACATAAGAATTTGGAAGTATTCTAGACAATATCTTTTCAGATAATTTAATTTCGGTTTTTGAAGCTAAAGAAAGTACACAAGATTTATTTGCTGAACTAGAAATGTCTTGTGGATTTTGACAATGCAGCAAAAAGTTGCTAATTCTACATAGTAATATGAATTTTTTAAACAGGTTTTCTTAATTTAAAAACTGGTTTTAAACAGTGAGAAATTTAATTTTAAAACCAGTTTTTTGAAAAAACCATCAAACCTTAGTTAGCATTAAGTACGAACAGGGGCATAACGGAGAATATTAGGGCTTCTCTGCAAAACCAGGCTTTGCCCCTCCCCCCACCCCGTGGTGTACGATACATCACTGAGTACAAAATATTTTGAGAAAGCTATTTATTTAAAAAATTGGGGTTGTGAATGTTAAGAAATATGAAGATTTATTCAGACAGTATATTTTTCTCTCCTAAATATTTCAAATATTTTTAAGTCGTTTTTTTTTTAATTGTGAGTCTAAAAATATCTTAAGTTGGTACTAAATAATTTTAAGTTTAAATAATTAAAGTTTGTATTCAAATAATTTTTTTGAAACTCTAAAATAGTTCCTCAATTTTTGTTGTACATATACAGCTAATTTTAAATATTTTTAGAATGGCTTTATGATAAAAAAAGTAATAGTGAGACATTTAAAACAAATTAGAAAATTATCAGATAGCAATTTATTCAACGAAACGTGAACAACGTAATGTTCGGTGTTTCGGTTTCACGGCCACAGTAACCTTGTGGTCATAGTAACAAGTTTGTGGCCGGCCTGTCCTAAGTTCGAATCCTGTTGCTACTGAATGCCATGTAGAAGGGTTGATGCACGATAAATTTGTTGAGGCTCAAAGTCCCTCCGTTTGCGTGGAATTTAGAAGAGGGAGGTGCCAGCTGAAGAGTCGTCCTCATCACTTGACCATGGCTGAGAATTACGAAGTCGACCGCCAATTGCTCTAGCGTTACTTCATTGGGCGACTGTAATAACAAGGGCGGCATTTGGATTGAATTTGAAAAAAAAAACATTTTTTTCGTTACGAATTCGTATTAAATTCGTTTTTATATTTTCTGAAATACTATTGGGTGTGAATTTAGTATTTCATTTATTGTATATCTCTTACTTCCTTATTTCATACTCTGTTTGTTTAATGTCAGTGTTCTTTTATGCTGAAACTTCAGTATTCGATGCAGTATTATATGTTCAAGCGTCAAATTCGATATGTTTACACATCTTTCACTTATAACTTTCTCCCCATCCCAGAGTGGGGTCACTACGGACATTCCTTTCACCCATCCGACGTCCAGTGTCAGCTATCCAAAGGGGGACGGGCATTTTGTAGATTAGAGTCACACAGGAGATGTTTTTAGTCTTGAGTGTGGTTACTATAAAGTAAAATAAACATTTGTGATCCCCACCATCAGTAGACTTTTTTTTAGAAGAAATTGGCATGTGCTGAAATGGGTAATTTCTTCTCTTACATTTTACTCGTTTGAATTAATAACGAATAACTTATTTCGAATTATTTTGTATTTGACTTAAAATAATATATAAGGTAGCATAACAGTGTTATATATAATATAGTTATGTTGCGCCTTTTTTGTTCTCAAGAATTATTCATTTTATAAGTGTTTATCTTTGTGAACAATTTATCTTTTTTAATTATAACTTTTTGCTTTAGAGAGAAGGGCGGCATTTTCCATTTTTGTCCGGGGTGGCAAAACTGCTAGAGCCGGCCCTGATAATAAACGATCACTAAATCACACAGTTTCGTCTTTTATTTAAAATCATGTGTTGTAAACAAATATTTTTTTATCAAAAAGAGTCTTGTCCATAAATTGAATATCTGCAAAATGTTGACAAAAGTAGTTTTGGGAACATCAGCAGGATTTACAGCTAAATGAAAATAACCTGAGCGCACACACACAAAGATCAAGCGTAGACA
>BMAV01025033.1:282817-345588 GCA_019973955.1 Trichonephila inaurata madagascariensis | reverse complement strand
TATATATATATATATATATATATATATATATATATATATATATTATACACGTATGTATGACATGATTTGAAGTCAAAAACAGACTTAGTTTTTAAAAAGGAACTTTATTTGATCAAAGTTAGACATCATCTGACGCAAAAATGTACAGAGAAAAAGAACGCCACCGAAAAATCTTATGTGGGTTAAACACTTAAAACACCTATCGCGGCGTTCATGAGTGCTCTTGAAAGTTAATGCTGACATATAGGGCTATTAAATGTAATGATCTGGAATTAGACATGTTTATTGGCTAGGCCACATATGTTCGGAAGAAATAAATGGGCGATTATTTTGATACTTCAAGAGGTGAGGGAAAAGATGAGTTAAGTGAGAGATAGAGAATTTAATTTTTAATCTAATTTAATTATCCTTACATTTGCCCCCCAATTTTAAAAGGGAGTCAGGGCGTCGTTTTTCTGTTACAAACTTAATCAATTTTCAACATATAGAAAACAATACATAACATCATTTGGAAACGCATATTACACTCAGTAGAAATATTTATGTAAAAAAGAATACTAAAATCAAAATGCTCTAAAATAAACGATGCTATAACAACAAACACAGTAATGACACTTCCACAAAATTAATTGATAAAAATGGCTTTCCGTACATATAACTGAAGATTAGCTTGTTCAAATCTATTCGACATCCAGAATAAGAGCTCGCGTTTCCTCCTATTCCTTCATAATAATAGATTCGTATTATAGCTAGCAGATAATGTTTTTTTTAAAAAAATTTATATTGGAAAATAATATATCAAACAATAAGATTGTAGATATAAAAATACATGGTATCATACAAATATTAAAATACTAATTTTGTATAAAAATCTACTCTGGCGCCATCGTAGTAATACACAACATTTTGCATATATGAAATACATTTCTTAAAAAGATTAAAAAAAATATAGACACTAATAAAATGAAATCATTAATAATATGAAAACGGTGTACAACAACTTATATGCACTATTCAACACAATAAACAATATTTTATTTCATATGCGTTGTAAACTATAAGAATATAAAAATTATAAGAATATAGGAATAAAAGAATATAAGCGTTATAAGACTGAAAGAGCTCTTTAAATAATTGTGAGTCGGAAATGTGGACTCTCTTCTATCATCACATTTAGTATTTATGTAAAATGTTCACACTATTCACTGTAACTTAACAATATCGCATACAATATTTTGAATCTCTCCGTAACCTTCTAAGTATTCGTTTCATAGACAAAATTCTTGACTTTCTGTTATATAACATATTCACTAATATAAACTGTATCACTACTTATTTTTGAACACATCTCTCTGAGAAATCTGCGTGATCAAATCAGATATTCAGGGATGCTAATAAGAAAACACAATAAGAGGTGTACATATCAAACTAAACACGTTTGTCCTCTTAATGTTTCAAGACATATACAAAATTATAATGATTGTATTCTCCTTTATTCACTGTACAATATCCAAAAATAAGCTTCAAGTTATTAAATTAATTTTAAATTTAGATAAGAAAATTTCGAGAAATAGAGAGTGAATTTTGATATATGGCCAGTATATCAGAACACACAATTTCAAAATTAAAAAAATTAAATGACATGCAATAAGGTTACTGCTGAATAAAATAATTAACAAAACAATAAAATTCAGTGGAGAAAAAAAGAATGCAACGTGACTTTACTTTTGTTTCTTATAAAAATCAGTATCACTAGTATTAGTACATTAGTCAATTTTCTAAAAACTTAATTTATATCTTTCAACTTTAAAGCACCAATTTCTATCATAAATGTTAATTCATTCGACATCTTAAGATAAAATTGTGAGAAGTATATTAAAATTTCTCAAAATTTTGTATGACGAAACCTATATACACTTTGTTTTCTCAGTTAAAATATAAAGAATATCCGATTTAACACAACTATATTATAAAAATTAAATATATCATATATCTTATTCTTATTCTTAAAGTTGTGTTCAGCAAAACTGTCATTTCAATGTTAGAATTGGAAATATATAATTTAACTAACCTCCACTTCGTAGCGGCAGAAACCCTTGGTGAGCGGTAATCCAGATGTTGTCAGTTGTGATTTGCACAAGTAAAATTTTATTTATTTTTCTTTCGATGTTGGTACTTCACTATTGTAAATCGATAGTGGTAAAATTCACGGTATTATCATGCAGACTTTCATGCGAAGATGATTTTTTTTATTTCTCTGGCGGAAGGCATTACATCTTCACGGGGATAGGGGATTCACGCTTCTCTTCTTTTTTTCTTTTTTTTTTCTTCGCCATTAGAACATTGTTTCTTTCACTCACGGCACTCCGGTCCCTTTAGCGTAGAGAGAAATATCTTTCGACGGAGTCCTATAATCGTTATTTAGAGCACTTTTCTCGATGGTTGGTATACTTGGCGTTTCCAGCAAACAGACGCACAGCGCAGTCGGAATCCCATAAAATTCTCCATAGCATTTATTACGGTAGTTGACGTTCGTTTTTAATTTAAAATTATTTTACTATTGAGATTAGTTTTACTTTAAGATTCGAAATTTATTCGCAGATAGAATATCCTGCCGGCTTTATTTCTGACATGATTTGAAGTCAGAAACAGACTTAGTTTTTAAAAAGGAACTTTATTTGATCAAAGTTAGACAACTGACGCAAAAATGTAGAGAGAAAAAGAACGTCACCGAAAAATCTTAAGTGGGTTAAACACTTAAAACACCGATCGCGGCGTTCATGAGTGTTCTTGAAAGTTAATACTGACATATAGGGCTATTAAATGTAACGATCTGGAATTGGACATGTTTATTGGCTAGGCCATGTGTTCGGAAGAAATAAATGGGTGATTAGTTTGATACTCTTGAAAATGAAATGAAAAAGATGAGTTAAGTGCTAGATAGAGAATTTAATTTTTAATCTAATTTAATCATCCTTACACACACATATATATATATATGTATTATTCTATAACAAAAAAAAAACGACGCACCAAGAACGAGTCGTCCGATTGACACAAAAATTGGTGAGTAGAAAGATTATGTACAGAATAGAAAATGATTAAAATTTCAGAAAAATTGAATGGTTTATTTCGGGGTTACATAGTTACAAAGTAACGAGCTCAATAAGGTGTTGACCTACCTCTAGCCTGGATGCAAGCTACCACACGCCGTGCAACAGAGTGATAAAGCACCCTGGTGCTCTCCTGGGGTATTTCTTGACAAACTTTCTCCAATTGTCGAGCCAGGTCATGAACATTCCCTGTTAGATGCAGTCGCCTTCCCATCATATCCTAGATATGCTCGATTGGAGAGAGATCTGGTGATCTGGCTGACCAAGGAAATGTTTGACAAGCTGTAAGACAGTTCATAGCAAAACGTACCGTATGTGGTCTGGTGTTATCTTGCTGAAAAATGAGGCCAGGTTGCTGCTAAGGGAACGATAGCAAAACAGTTCTTAGAATGTCGTCGACAAGCCACTGTGCTGTAAGTGTGCTCTAATGATAACCAAAGGGGTCCGGCTGTCAAAAGAAATGGTGCCCCAGATGATAACTGCTGGTTGAAGGCCTGTGTGGCGTGCAAAATTGAAAGCAGGATCGGCACTCTGCCCTGGGCTTCTCCCGACACGTCCTCGATGATCGTCAGAACACAGTTGGAAGCGAAATTAGTCTCTAAACACTATAGGTCCCCTATCAGCATAATTCCAATCTGATCGAGCTAAGTATCACTGTAAACTGGCTCGACAACGTGCAGGTGTAAATGACAGGTGGCGTAGCGGTCGGTACTAGCGTAAAATTAGCTCTAACAGCCGTCTGTAAATGGTCATGGTGGACACTCGTGTGCGTGTAGTACGTCTGATAGTTTATAACGATAGATCAGTGGCTATGACAGCTGATCTGACAATCTGTCCTCCCGATCTGCTGTGGCCCTAGATCAACCGCTACCATCATGACATTGAAATCTGCCATCTTCCACCCATTTTTGCCAGAATCTTCTAATGACCACGTCACTTCGACCCATATAGCGAGCGATTCTCCGATTTTCCCAACCTGCCTCTTTCAGTTCAATACGATATCTTTCAAACTCTGACAGTTGCTCGTAATGAGCTCGAATCCCTCGGAGAAGCATTTTTTAGGTCATTGAAAGGTATCTTAATTCTTAGTGCAACCGAAATTTTGACCATCAGACTGAGAATCTCTTCTTATAGACACATGTTGAGTGCGCAGTTCCGATGCGCTGTAGCTTCCGCTATTCATTCATTGGACATCAAATTTTAATCATTTGCATGTTCGGTACAAATATCTTTGCATACGAAATTTCATTACAATCGGGCAACTCCTTCTTGGTGCTTCGTTTTTTTTTTTTTTGTTATATATGAATACAGTTGAACCTCTATATTGCGAATTTTTCTACATAGTGAGCTTTCTCCTGGAACCAAGAACACTTAATGATTTTCTTCATAAAATAATCTCCCTATAGCGATGTGCATTTTCTTTATAATGAACTTTTTTTCTTGTTCATTTTTTTCTCCTTATTTTTAAATTATTTCTGGACAATTCAAGTTATTCTCTCTTTTGACACATTTTATTATGGTCATACATCTTGAACTAGTTTTATTAGGTGCCTAACTCGCCGAGAGCAATAGAATTCTGGGCGTTTCATCAAAGAACCTTTAACCCCCATTGTCCAGTTCATTAGAAAAATCTTCGGTATCCCCTTTCACCATCAGTGGAGTTGTCTCGTGTCCCCGTTCATTTATAGGGTTGATCAGTCGTACTTGAAATTACGTTTCTTATAGCACGAAAATGTCAAAACGTAAGTGCTTGAGCATCTAGGAAAAAAAGAATTCTTCAGGAAGTGGATCAACTATTGTAAAAAATCGAGAAAAGCTACGAAATGATGATTCATCAAATTCTTATTCAATATGTTTAAGAACATGTTTCTATTAAGATGTCAACGAGGCAGTTTTGAAGTGGATACACCCAATGCGAGATGAAAATGTTTCGATCTCTGGACCTTTCGTAATAGAGAAAGCTCTTTAATCTGCGAAGGCATTGAGATACGACCGATTTCTAGGTAGCAATGGATGGCTAGAAAAATTTAAGAAAAACACAGAAAAATGCGCCTGAAGGGATTTTTTGTGCATTGTAGAAATGGGAGGTGTATTATGAAAAAAGGATTTTTTCAAACAAAAAATTACTTTACAAAAAAATGTTTAAAATTACTCGTAGAACTTTAAATTAGAAAATGTCCTTAAAAATCATAATTTTAATATAAAATTATTTTTTTAATGTTAAAACTATAGTGTATTCCTCGACATTTTTTCCCCTTGCAGTTTTTCTTTCTTTTTTAATGGCTAAGATATAGAAATTCATTGGATATTAATTTACAAAAGGTGTGAATGATTACTTTTTTTAAATATATTTATATAGTGTTTTTGAACTTAAAATTTGTTTTATGTGGTTTATAAAGTATATTGAAAGATGAATCTCTATGTAAGGAATTTTTCATATAACGAACTTTTTCGGGATTTAGCGACTTCCTTATATATAGAGGTCTTACAGTATATATAACGCGGGTATATATTTGGTAAATGCATTCGATTTACGATAGTCGATGGCAAACCTATACGCTTCCGGAGATCTTGTTGAATTTCTAGTATTTTTGGCTATTACCAATTAAATCTGTCTGGGCTCGAAATCGTACGTTGGCATGGTGTGGATGTCAAAAAAAAGATACCAACTCTCCGGTGTTGACCTCGTGATCGGGGCCATGTGGTTCGGCATAACGGCATGTATGAGTTCGAGGAGTTTCACTAAACCCGCCGTGTGGAATCGATGTACGAAATCGTCAGAGTGAAACGTCAACCGAAGGCTTTTCCAACATCCAGCTCAAATGTTACACGTCAGTTGAACCCATGGTTAATTTCCCGAAAACCTCTTACTAAAGTGGACGAATTTCCTTCCCTGTCGACTCTGATTTCTTAAACGTTAGGCAAAAAACCTTTTACGAATTAGAAAACCCGTGAAGTCAACCAAGGCTTCTCAAACCCCCCTAACTTAAATAAGTTAATGATTACGAAAAATAATTTTTTTTTCAAAAACGTACACCCTTTTTATTCAATAACGAATTTTTCCGCTGAACCTAAGTTTTGAAAATTTCTCACCTTTGTCAAAGAAGTTTTTAACAGAATTTTATTGCTTTTGACTTGACAGGTGCAGATCAGTCATGAGTGTAACCCATCTCGAGAGATTTTAACAGGACAAGAAATTTCTTTCTTACCTCATCCCATTTCACAACGCAGAAGATATTTTAAGATTTTAACGATTATGTACATTTGATAAGATCTATCTGTTTGATCTATTTTTTCTATCTGTGCAACTGAAGTTGAGGAAATAGTTAATTTGCCCGAGCCAATGAATAGCAATTCTGATGCAGAAATCGATAATGAAACTCCTATCAAAACTATTACATTTTCTAATGCTTTACAAATTTTTGAAACTGAAAACATACTTTATGCAATCAAGATGTAAATGACGCTGTATTTTCCTCTCTGCATAAAGTGGAAAAATAACTCTTTCGAGTCAGAAATCAAAATGATTGTCCAACATCTATTAGACAGTATTTTAAAAATTCCAATTAAGTGGTGCGTAATAGTTCACTAATAGTATTTTTAACTTTTGAATAAAGTGTGTAATTTCTAACTACGGATATTTTTTGCTTAGTTGCTTATTACTGAATTTCCAAAAAGCGAGTGCCAAAAATGTGTATTTTGTTTGAACCCCGATATAACGAATAAACCCGAATTAACGAGAACATTGTTCGGTCTGATGAATTCTTTAAATTGGGGCAGACTGTACATGGAAATTCAAATTTTATCTAAATTGATGCTCAAGTTTATGCTATAGTTCAAGATATATAACATTTATCTCAATGCTCTAGCAAAATATTCGCTCATTTACCGGGTCTAGCTGCTTACCTCCATGCCCTAAAGAGCCTGTGATGTTTGAGATAAATAAAGGTAACGTGATATTGATTAATTTATAAATATTTAGTTTATTTACGTCACAGCTATTTACAGATTATGCATTGAAGTTATTACACTTATTCATTAGATTAATAGTCCAAGTTCTGTTTGTGAAGGAGTTTTTGGATATCCATGCTCAACGAAGTTTGCGGACAATCTCCCCTTCTCTCTCTCTCTGCCCTCTCTAGGCTTCAGGATGACAGAGTTCGGTGTCTTTAGATTCGAGTTACATCCGGTTCATGGGTGGAGAGATGTTCCTCCTGGTATCAAAGGTTGCCGGGGTGATGTCCAAGACAAGACCACGCAATGTTTTTAAGGATGCAGGTGTCATTGCACGTGTGGTGACCATAGTCACCAAATAAGTCGATTCACAGCTGTGTGGCGGGAACTTCACAGTTACGTCACAAGCCCAAATGATAGACATAATTTATGTCCAAGTAGACGTTCTGACCCATCATACAAATTCTGTCCGTTTCACTGACTAAATCGTTGACCTATGAACTTTCTCCTGTAATGCTATTGTTTGGATCCCTCATGTAATCGAACTATGACGTTTCGTAAACAAGTATGTTTTTCGATTTCTAGTTACTTCAAGAAACAAAATTGATACCCTTATTAAATTTCAGTATTCCAAATTACACTTCGTATCGAAACTATCGAATTACTTTGGTCATGCCTCCAAAGGAACCCAAATTTTTGTCAAAAACCACCTGCCCTATTTCAGATTTCGAACTCCTCTGCCCCAACATAGAAAGGTAATAATAGTTTTTATTTTTCCTAATTTGGATCCTACTTTTAATTGTTTCTGTTCTTCCAAACTTTAATAAAAGATTATTTGCGACTGATATTGAAGGTAACTCAAACAAATTAAAATTGTATTCTCCTCAGAGATTTCTATGCCATCCACATTTCCTGAAATTTCTAAATAAATTTCTTAAAAGGTATCTAATTAAAGATTTGCTGATATGACAGATGTATTTTAAAATGGTTGCAACCCTTACCCGCACTCGTTTGGAGTAGATTCAGCAGCGATATATCAGGGCCGGCTCTAGCAGTTTTGCCGCCCCGGACAATGAAAAATGCCGCCCCTCTCCACAACGTATAAAAAATATTATTAAAAAATATATAAATTGTTCATAAATACACACCTATAAAACTTGAATAGTTCTTGCAAAGAAAAAGCATCAAAACAGTATACGTGCAAACATTTATTAAAAATTAAAACAAATAACAAAACAAACAAACAAAATTAAGAGTCTTACTTTTAACTCGGAAAACTTTCTGATTAATTCTTTTAAATCAATTTGGCCACCCTTTTTTTTGTTGATAAAAAATAGAAAAAACCATTTTCTATCTTAAAGGGTTGTAAACCGAAAAAATTTTGGGAATTGAGAAACTCCTCTCCCTTTTGGGTTACACTTTTTAGAAAAGAAAGAAAACAATGGTGGCAAAAATTTGGGGAAAAAATTTCTAAAATTTAAAAATTTTAAAACTTCTTTTGGGGTTTTTTTGGCCTACTAATGCTGAAACAAAATTTCTCATCTTCAAAAATCAAGCGCATTTTATCTCGATTTCCATCTGTCAACATCATTTTTAAATTTTACATTTTTTTAATTATTGAATTTTTGGGGGGTATCTTTTAAATCATATATATTATATAAAAATTAAAAAAAATTACTAGGGGTTTTTTCATTAAATTAAATCTTTTTCGGCATTAAGTTTGGTCAATTGTAAAAATAAAATTTGTCCCTTTTGAATTTTAATTTGGGATCTTCCCCCAAGGCCGGTAACCCCAAAAAAAAACATTTTGCGGCGAACTTTTGTGACTTTTTGCGTGCCCTTCAAAATTTATCAGGGATTTTTCGGTGGCCTTTCGACCGGGTTTCTTTTAAAAAAATCATTTTTTAAAATTTTCCCTAAGGTTCCATAGCGGATGGTAGATCGTAATTTTTTTTGGATTTAAAAATTTTCGGCTTTTTTTTTAATGTGGGGCTTTTCGAGTCGCTTTTTTTTTGTATTCGTACCAAATATTTTTTAAGTCCTCCAAAAACTTAAATTTTTTTTAAAAAAAAAATACTTAATTTGGAAAAAAAGAAAATGAAGAAATTTTGAATGGGTTTTTTGTTTTTCTTTAAAAAAAAATTTGAATTCATAAAAAAATTGTCGCATTTTTTTTAAAAAAACCCAATGTGTTTGAGTTTTTCAAAAAATTTTTATCAAAATTTAAAAAAAAAGAATAAAAAGCCGTTATTTTGCTTTCTTTTGAACACTGTATTTTTTTTTGTTTTAATGTGTTTAGAATTGATAGCTATAAAAGAGAGGTAGGATACCCTAAAAAAAGTATTTTTTTTCGGTTTTAAAAAATTGAAATCATTTTAACTTATATTTTCAACAAGCCCACATATACATCTGTACATAAGCACAAAATATAGAAGGGTTTACAAAATTTTTAATCTAAAAAAAAAAATTTTTTATATAAATATTTTCTTAAAAAAATACTTTCCGTTAATTTTTATTAATATAATCTATATAAAAATTTAAATAATCTTTATAATCACAAAAATTAATTTCAAAAAAAAAATAATCAAAAATAGACTACAATTTTTAAAAAAATAAAAAAAAAAAAATTATTTTTCCCAATCAAATAAAATTTTTTTAGCTTTCCCCAAAAATTTCATTTCAAAAATTTTTTTCAAAACATTTAAATATAATCATATGTAATCTCATTTGGAAATATATTTATATTTTAAAAAATTTTTTAAAAATTTACTATCTTCTCTTTACATCAAAAAGGAAAAACATTGAAATAGCTCACTTATTACTGCCCTAAATTCAAAAAATTTTAAAGTAATTTCTCTTGATGTTTTGAAAAAAAAAAAAATCTGAACCCCCGCATCTTTTATATTGATTTCAACATGATTCAAAAAAAATGTACAATAAAAAAATGAACCACTTTTTTTTAATTCGGGGAAAAGTAATGAAGGTTGTGCAAATGTCTCGCCCCGAAAATGGAATTTAAAAAAAAAAATTTTCAACAATATTAATTGATTTAATCTAAAAAAAAATTTTTAATCCTTTTCTCTTAACTATATAAATTTTTTGGATGTTTATCAAAATAATTTCTTTGGGAAATCAGAAAAACCCCTATTTTTTTTTTAACTCTAGTCCCTTTCAGTTATAATAATTCCATTTATGTGAATTTATTTATAAAAATTTTAAAACCATTATTTACAGAGATGTCCCTTACAGAAAGCACTACTTGTATTTGTATATTATTTTAAGTTTTAAAAAAATAAAAAAATAATTCAAAAATTAAAAAACATAATTACCTGTTGCTATCCCCCAAACGAGCTAAATCTAAAAGATTCAGTAAGAATTTTTTAAACCCTTGGGTTGTTGATGGTAAGGATCAAAATCTTTTTTTTAACTTCAAATAACTACTCAAAAAAAAAAAACATCTTTGAGCTGGCTATCTTCAACAAACTTTTTTTGCCTCTGTTTCCCATTTGGTTGTGACGCTCGATATTTTATGGGTGTCCGGGAAAATTTAGTGACCCCAGTCCGAGACGGGGGAAAGTTACAAGGGGAAAGGTATAAAAATTTTCAAATTTCATGATTTAACATACACTGCGGCCTCGAACCCCTTTAAAGGGTTTAAAATAAAAGTTAACTTTTTAAATTTTAAAGTACACAGTAGAAAATAAAAAAATCAAAAAGAAATACCAGGGAAACACAAAAAACTAAACACTAATATATAACTGGAAATTAAAAAGGGGTTAAATCAAATACAAATTTTGGGTAAATTCTGTTTGGAAAACCCAAACAAATAATTTTGTGCATGTAATAGGGGTTGTTTTTTTTCCCAAAAAGATTTTAAAATTTGAAAGGAAAAAAAATCTTTTAGGAACATAATTTTTGACTTTTATATTAAAAGCGGGAATTTTTAAAACTCAATTTTCCGAACCCCTTTAAAAAACAAAATATTTGTTTTTGTGTGTGCACATTTGTCCCCAACGTAGTAATTAATGTTTCTGATTTCCCCGGGTTTTTTCCCCTTTCCCGGGAAAAACATCAAAATTTTAAAAAATTTAAAAACAAGTTATTTTTAAAAAAATATCAATAATTATTACAAAAAATAAGGAAAAAAATATACCGTTTTTTTTTTCATTTTTTTGATTTAGCTTGACTCATAAATTTTCAGATTTTTAAACGTTTGGATGTACATTTTTTTTAAAAAAAGTATGTCATGGGCAAATTTAAAAAAACTGAAAATGGTTTTAAAAAAAATAAATAGTTAAACAAATGGATTTTCATCCGTCTCCCCAAGAAAAATTTGTTAAAAATTTGTGAGGGCAAAAAATTTAAAAATTTTACCTTTGAACCTTTAAATGAAATCTCCCAAATGTTTTGATAAATAATTTTCAAAAAGTAAATAAATAACAAAATCGTAAAAAAATATTTCGAAGGAATAAAAAATTCTTTAAGAAAGAAATTATTGTAATTCCCAATACAAAAGAATTTTTGGTTTTAAAAAATAAATATCTCACACTATTTTTTATTTTTTCAAAATGGGTTTCCCCTTTATTTTTATTTTCAATTTTTTCATATACAAAAAGAGGAAAAAAATTTTCCCCAAGTTAAAAGTTAAAAAATTTTTTTTAAAGAAATTTATCTCTTTTTAAAGGGAAAAGCAAAAAATTTTTAACGACAAAAAAAAAATGGTTAAAATTAAAAAAATTGAAAAAACCCATCCAAAATTTAAAGTTCCTTTTCACATGAGTTTGAAATTTAATCAGTCAAGATGAATTAATTATTTTCTAATGTTGCTACTAAGAGATAAATATTAATATACTATATAAATATTAAAAATTTTTTTGCTGCTGAAGTAAAAATTTCGTATTAAAAAAAATTAATTATTAATTTAAATTTTTATTTGTGTAACCGATTTTTGTTTATGAAAATTGCTGTATTCATGTTACATAAATATAAATAAATATCAAAAAGTAAGAATCTCCCCCACATTTAAAGGGTTTTAAAAAAAATAATGAATAAAAAATTGGGGGCTTTTCTTAAAAATTTCCCAAAACAGTTTGGTGGTTCATTCCCCCTTTAAATTACTAATTTTTAAATTTAAAAAGCCTAATAAAAAAAGTATCCCAATTTTTTTTTAAAAAAAATTTAAAAATTTTAAAAAATACCCACTACGTTATTCACACAAATAAAAAATCCCGGAAAAATTTTTATCAGAGGCTCTCTCTACAAAACTTTTTTCTTTAAAAAAATAAATATTCTTTCAATTCAGGAAGCGATGTTCAAAAAAAACAGGGAACCCCAGACCAAAACGTTTTTAAAATTTATTTTTTCCCCCGACAAGCTGAAAAAAATTTTTTATTCTTCGTGGGTGATATTTTTCTTTTATTAGCGCTTACCCCCCAGCCGGGGGAATGAAAAAATTTCCCCTGTCCAGGGAAATTTCGGGGAAAAAAACCCCTAAATTGCCCTTTTAGTGGGGCAGCTAAAAAATTTTGGGGGAGGTTGGGAAAACCCCAGTCCCGTAAAAAAAAGCTACTTTATGGTTATTTAAGCCCCCTGCCATTCCCGGGGAAAACAAAAAATACCGGGAAAACTGACGATTTCCCGGGTCCCCTTATCGTAAAATGAAAATTGTCAAAAAATAAGCATGTTATTTTTATCCCCTGGGGCGGGTGCCCTTTCACTCGTAAAATCAAATCGCCAAAGAATACAAGATTTATTTTTTTTAAACGTTACAAAAATTTTTCTAGCAATGGTCGACCCTTTTTAATTCAGTCTAAAACAAAATAATTATGTTAAAGTTTCCCAATATGTAAATAATATTTTTTGAAAATAATTTCCCTCCCAAAATTTTTTTGTAACAAAAAACATTTTTTCAAATTCACCCAAATGCCGCCCCGGACAGGGGTCAGGTTTTTCCGGCCCCAGGACCCCCCTGGGTATATCGATTTTTCGAATTCCTCTCAAAAAAAATTCCCTTTCATCACAAAATATTTCTTCCCCATCTTTAGTTATCCTCACAGCATAATCCTATTTGATTAGGTTTCTCCTTCAAATTTAACTTAATCAACTAAATTAATCAACAATAGCTTACTTTTTACTAAGTAGGACCTATTTACTTATTTAAATGGCCCTGTTTCTTTCTCTCTTTATAGTTAATACTCCTTCTGAACTTAATGATAAAAGGGATATTTTTTCTTGGATGCTGTATTTGCAGCACATAATTACTCCTTTAAAATAGTTGAAAGTAACGACAAAAATTTCATTCTCTCATATAAAATCAGATAGACTAAAAAAGTTTCCGTATGTCTCCCTGCCTTTAAACAACTTTTTGGAACCCTAGACCAGGGGTCGACAACCTTTTGAGTCGGAAGAGCCAAAAATTACAATTCATAAAATTTCAAAATTTTTAAAGAGCCACAAATTTTTTTCTTGTCAACAATAAATAATACTTGCATAAATAAAGTTTTTTGATAAAAAAAAAAACTAATATTTTTATTCATAAGAAAAAATGTCTATCTATTCATATATAAGTAGTGTTTTTCTCAACAAATTAGATAATATATATGGCATTATTAGATAATTACTTATTATTTAAGTAAAAAATTTTTTAAAACAATTAAACATTTACTTACAACACTAGCTTGTACTTCAATAACAAACAACTGAGCAAACAAATTCAATGGGAGCGATGGCTTTTCTTGGTTATTTAAGTAGGAAATTTAAACTCTACTAAGCAATGTAACTTGTACTTAAAAATAAAAAATAAAAAAACAATAACATACATTTTTGAGGAAACAAATTCAATGAGAGCGTTGGCTTTGCATGGTCTTAGGAAGTTTGGATAAATTTGGCTCATAACTTGTTTTAAGTTTCAAACACGACTCTCAATTTTCATTTGTTAGTTGGCTCTTACTTTACTTTTAATTATATTCACACAAGAGAACGCTTGTTTGCACGAATATATCGATACGAACACAGTCAGCACTCCAAATGCCAACTTCACCTCACTGAAGCAATCTGGAAGACTATTCCATGCGTCGAATTGAAGTGCCTCAATTCACGGCGTTTCTTTTAAGGTTGTCAACTTTTGTTGCGTTACATTTCCGTGCCTCCAACTCTTCAAACTTGCTTTTCAACTCTGTAAATTTTCCACTCCACAAAGCTTTACTTTTTAAATCGATCAAATGCATTTCTAGAGATCCATTACCAATTCCAAATGGCTCAATGAGGATTTCGTTGATATTTGTGTTGAGAGGATTTACTATGAATGCTAGAGAGGGTTTTGAATTGCTCAAATCTGTCAGCAAATTCATCTTTAATATTTTTATAACTCTGCTGAAGTAATTCGTGTCAACAGTTGTTGCACTGGTTTTATCGCGATATTGCTTTAGAAATTGAAAATGTAGTAATTTACCGCTCTGCATATCTTATGAAAAAAGAATTAATTTTCTTCGAAACAAACCAATTCTTCTATCAAAACATAGGCTGGGTTTCCCTTTCCTTGTAGTTTTAGATTCAGCTCATTTAATTTCGCTGTGATATCCACCATAAAGTAAAATTTTTGCAACCATTTGTCGTTCTCTAATTCAGGGTGCTTAATGCCTTTTCATATTGAGAAATGTATTTATTTCATTCAAGCACAAAACAAAACGTTTCAGCACCTTACCTTTGGAAAGCCATCGCACTTTATTGTGAAGGAGGTCGAAATACTGAGTCTCCATTTCGTTTATGAATTCTTTAAGCTGACGATGGTAGAGTGCTTTTGACAAGATGCTGTTAACAATCTTGTGATTACCAAATTCATGACCTCAACTATTTCATCCGGAAATGTTTGGGCACAAAGCGCTTCTTGGTGTATTATACAGTGAAACGTAAGAATTTCGTGGTTTATTTTGCTCTGAAGAATCGTTGTTGCTCCTTTATTTTTTCCTGTCATACTTCTGGCTCCATCAGTTGCTATTGAAACGATTTTATTTAAATCGATTTTATTGTCTTCAAGGCATTCGATATGTCTTCCCCTCTGGTTTGTCCGAGAGCGGTAGTAATTCTAGAAGTTCTTCTTTTGAATCTTGAGAAGACATATACTACCTGACAAAAAGGACAACTTCGGGTTTTTTTTTTATTAAATAATATTTGCGTATGGAACTAAAGAGCCACAGGTTGCCGACCCCTGCTCTAGACCAAATCAGACATGATATTAATAATTCTCTCGGGATATAGCTGAAAACACTTCAAAATCTCTAACACTACTGATGAGGTTCAATCTGTCTTTCAAAATCCTTCATAAACAAAATATGTAACGTCCCTCTTTTCAATACCCGTACAGGAATTACAATTACTGATCTACAAAAGTAGAAATTCTTGATGACTGTGTAGAACAGAAGTCTTCAACCGTACTTCACGTACCCATAACATATGTTGATCTACTTTAAACATTATTTTAAGATAGATTCTTCTAAGGGTCGTTTTTATGGGCTTCCGCGGACAACTTATAGTTTCAAGGGTTTCGCAAATTGACAAAGTTTGAAGACCACTGCTCTAGAGGGAAAATTTTCAGAAAACAACAGCGGTAGTATTTCTCTCGGCCATGTGTGTGAAATTTCCACCACCATAAACAACTTTCTTAAAACCCTCGTTTCCCCACCCGTAGAACCAGCCCTCTAGTCTGAAATTTTTGATCAATTAAAACCAAAATTTAAGAAAGACCCCTGGAAAGGATAGCATCATCAATAAAAATGAGTGAAAATCTACCACTCAGATTTTTTGTTATCTCTTAGATTAAAAATATTTGAGTTTCAAAGTGCCTTTATATAACTAAGTAGAAAATTGCGAATATATTCCCTATCTTAAGGCCAAGGAAAAATGTTAGACTACCTGATAGCTATCGACCAACTCTAAGCAAAATTACTGATTCAGTCCTTTCAAATATCCTAATTTCTCATCTTAATAATAAAAATGACTATCCCAGAACAATTCGGTTTTAGAAAAAGCCTATCCACATCTCATCAATTGCTCAGGATAACCGAATATGTTGCTTCTGAAAAAGAAGATAAAAAACCCGCTTGTGCTATTTTTTTTAGATATTCAAGAAAGTCTTCGATAGAATATGGCTTCAAAGTTGATTTATGAGCTAATCAAAATTATCCCCCTCCTCTCTCTGTCCTTACTCATTCTAAACACTTATCTGTGAAACAGAAAATTTTATTGTGAGAATAAATGACATCCTCTATTCTTCAATGAATATCAAAGCAGGAGCTCCTTAAGAGTATCTTAGACCCCATATTATTTAATAAATACAGTGGCGCACACACACAAGGGCGTCCTAGGGGTCCGGACCCCCAAAGCCCTTGTTTTTTTTTCCGACTGGTTATTATTCTAAGTATATAATACGTAAATTTAATTAAATATTTGTTATTAATGATTAATTTTATTAATTAATATTAATTATTTTTCAATAATTAGTTTTTTACTGTGTTTTGTTCCTGAAAATCGACAAAATCAAAAACAGCATGATACAAGAATGGTGAACTTTCAACCCCGACCCCCTTGAAAAATTCCTGTGTGAGCTACTGAATAAGTACATATATAAATAAATATTCTCCAAACAATTATCACCTTATTTATGTATTCCGTGGAGAGATATAACCATTCTTGCAAAAAACAATCTATCCTCTCTATCAGCTATGCCCTAAATAAGAAAATTTCATTGTTCAAAATTTTACTTAACTGGAAAATCAAAGGAAATGGTTCTAAAACATTAAACCCCCATTCCCACAACTCAAAACTTTTTATACTTCAATTCCGTGGTTTTATTCTACCAAATATTTAGGTGTTATGCTAGATAAAAATTTCATATGATAAACACACACTCGCGAAAAGTCCTTTAATGTACAATAGATTCCAATCACTTTTCAAAATTCCGATATAATTCAAGAAAACAAAGTACTTGCTTACACCGCTATTCTAAGACATTTTAATTTAACCCTTTGGAAGGTTATTTTTTTTATTTCTTTTCCTTCTGTGATTTTTTCATTTAAAGGGGAAAACACCTTTTTCTAATCCCTACAAACTATTTAAATATTAGTTCATCTAATCAGGAAAGAATATGTTATTTTATACGGGTTTTTCCAACGTTTTTCACCCCAAAAAAAGATCTCTATTATATTCTTGAATATTTTTCCATTTGACTTAATAAACGGAGTACATACATATAAATTTGAGAGCCTTAGAAAATTATATTATAGATATGAAAATTTTTTTCTCGCAGCGTATCAAAGAAAAAAGGAACGAACATTATACAATATATAAGTCCCAAGCAAGGCCGGATCTACATATGGGCTGCAGCCCAGGCCCCGGGTTTCTAGGGGCCCCCGTTTCCCGTGAAGAAAACAAACAGAAAAGATGCTTGCAATCAAAATATTAATAAAAAAAATTTAAAATCAAAAAAAAATACAAAAAAAAAATAAATCCCCAAAATATATATAAAATTTATTTTTATTTTTGGAGCAAAAGCAATTTATTTTTGTTCTTCCATCCCACCGAATGGGAAAAATTAATAATAAACAGAGGGTTTTTTAAAAAGACACCGACGAGCATCAGAGTTTATACAAAACTAGTGGGATATCACTTTGCCATTTATTTTTTTTGCAATAATAATTTTTAAATTACCAAAATATCGATTTGGTGCTGTGTCCGTGCATAATACCAAAATTAAAAAAATACTTAGGTACCGTTTATTTGTTTTAAGTAAAAAATTGTAACGGGTCATCCCGAGCCTCTCACTAACCCCCTTTGGGGAAAATTTACTTCTTTTTTAAAAGTTGTTTTTCTCTCTCTTTTGAAAACTTTCTCCCCCAAAAAAGACACGGATTATATAAGTGAAGGCTTACATTTAAAAAAATTTTTAGGTAAGGGGAGAGATGTTAGAGTTAACCAGAAGTTAGTGATTAACGGAAAGTGGTTGAAAGTTAGTCGAAAGTGGCTCGACGATTATGTTTAATATTTAAGATTGTTAATTGCGATTTAGTGAAAAAGTTAAATTGAAAAATTTTAACCAGGGGTGAAAAAAGAGAAAGGAATTACGGAATTCAGACCGCAAGTAATCGGAGTTCTAAGTTTAAATTAATTGAATCATTATCATTTTTTAAATACCCTTTTCTGTGTAGTTGCCCTATCTTTTAAAGGGGCTTTTTTATCCGGGGTTGTTAAAATTTTAGCAAAGGATAATAAACTAGATTTGTTCGACTATGGTGGTCTTTATTTAACTCCCAAACCCAATGAAGGGCGGCCCGTTCATACAAATAAGTAGAAATTTTAAAATTATTTAAGAGGTAGATTTTAAAGTTACGTTTTCGTGCAGTATAAGAATTCTTCCCCAAAAAACCCAAACTCAACCCATCAATCAATAAAAGTTATGATTAAGTATTTTCTTTTTTTTTAATTTTTTCAACAATTAAAAAACATCAGATTTCCCTAAATAGAGTTTTTAAAATTTGTGATGAATAACAATTACTTTATAGGAAAAAAAAAAATAACAACATTTTATGTGGGAGGGGATGAGGTTTTATTTTATGGCGCAAGACCGGCTAACTCCAAACATTCGTAGGTCTGGGGTTTGGGACGGGAAAAGAAAAGGAAAAAAATTGGATGACAAGTGGAGGGTCGAAAAAAGAGAAGGATCACTGGGGGACCTGTCGTGATACCCCTTTTCCAAAAATAGAAACCCCTTGGGAAAAAGGGAAAAAATCACTAAAAGAGAGAGGTACCCCGGGGTTTTGGTTGTGGTGGGTTTTTTTGTGGTTGGTTTGTGTGTTTGGTTGTGGTTTGTTTTGTTTTGGTTTTTGTTGGTAGCAACGAAATAAGGATGACAAGGAAAAAAAAAATTTTTTTTAAGGGGGGCAAATAATTCTTAAGTTTTTTTTTAAAACCTTTTGATGGGGAAAAAAAAAATAAGATTTTGGTTTTTTAAAAATTATATAATTTTTATTTTTTAAATAAAAGGTTTTTTTAAATTTTAGAATTATACTATATTTTGTTTTGTAAAAAAATTTTTTAATTTTTAGTTTATTAGCACATTTGGTTATGCTATCATAATTTTATATGACCTAAACTTTAAAATTTATTTTCAAAAAATCAAGTCCTTATTTATATTGTTAACTAAGTCTGGCACAGAAAATATAAAAGTGGAATGGAAAAACGAAAATTACTGTTTAAGGTTACACAGTATCCTACAAATCTCAAATATACCCCCAATTTTTGCTCTTTTTTTGTGCCCCATATCATTGTGCAGTTTGCCACTATATTTCAGATCTGATAACAAATTAGTTTTTTTATTCAGATACTTGGAAATTTTCTGAGCTTAAGGTTTTTGGGTTTCGGTTTCATTTTAAAAGCACTCTAAAGTAATTAGAAATATTTTTTAGACAATGAACTCTTTCAGTGGGGAAATGGTTATTAATTTCAATTTTCATTACTAAAATCATTTCAGCTTGATTATGCTTTCAGTTGTCAAAGTACTTAATTCAGATTGATTTCAAGGTCAATTTTTGTTTAAAAAATAGTTTATATAATTTAGAAGATTTATTATCAGTTTTTTCCAGTTGAGAAAATGCCACGGTCAAAACTCTCAGGTTGCTATGAGAAACAATATTTCGAAGGAATGGAATACTACTGAAATATACATCTAAACGCCCTCAGTTGATACTGCAACTAGATTTCCAATACAAGTATTGCAGATAAAACTGAATATTTCCATTATATACCCCAACACAAACTCCATTATATTAAACATACTGTAGAATTATATAATACTATTTTAAAGTCGTGCCCCCCACAAACACTAAAATTTTTGCTAAACTGCCAAATTAAAACTAAAAAAAAAATTAAAATTTTTAGGGTACAAAGTTGGTGATTTTTTGCTTAAGTTAGTTTTTTATTATGTCATAAATGCTTTGTTTCAAAACTTTTGTGAAAATAAAAGGTTGTTAGCCTAAATAACCTGTCGAGAACAAATGCTATCAATATTATGTAAAAGATATTTTGAATTAGAAAAAATGTTTTCAGTCACATAAATTAAAATAGTGTTTTAATGTAGAAATTACATTGGGAAATAACATATTGAAAAATTAAAAGTCAAGGGCATTATAAAGTTTTTGTTTTATGCCTTACAAACTTTAAATCGTTTTTCTCAGACCTTTAATTTGAAGGTATAAGGGTTTTCTAAGCCCTAAAGGGTTTTTTTTCTTTAAACATAGAATCTTGAAATTTTTGTTTGTATCCCAAATGAATGCTCTTTTAAAAGTTAGTAATTTAAGTCTGAGATTCTAGTTATATTTCTTTAAAAATCGAAGTTAATTTTTTAAAAATTTCGTTTTTTTCCAGGTTTAGCAGAAAAATAATTATTAAAATCAACAAGGAAGTTTTTCAAATCCATACATGTTTTCATAATCAAGGAAAATAAATAATTTAAAATTATTAAAGAATTTTAAAAATTGAACATTTTATAAAAGTTTGAAAAAACTTCAAAAATTCCTAATTTTTTTAAATTGTGAAATAATAGCTGGTCAAACTGACTTTTTACTTACAGAATCAGCTTAATAATATAATCTAAATATAAAACATAAATTTTTTAAAGTCAATGTTTCCAAGAACAATTTTTGAAAAAGGGTACTGTGTAGCCTTAAATCGAGAAAAAGAAAAAATTAAATATGTTAAGTCTTCAACTTTTTTTTTACAATGGAACAAAGTAACTAGAATATAACAAACACAGATACATTAACAAACGAAAGGAATTTAGCCAAAGAAAACTGAAAAACCCAAAAAGCAAATATTAAGAAAATATGAAAATCTCTATTACCAGCAGCCTTCTGAAAGAGATATTGTTCAGATAGAGGACATCAGTAATGCCCCGACCGAAAAGTGTTTACAAAATGCTGGGTTTCAGTTTGAGAAATACGTTGACGTGGGTTCATGGCCTAAATCACTAAGTAATAATTTTATTGATTATATTCTTTCACATATGAAATGAGTTATTTTCAAAATAAAGATCCAAACAATATATATTCTTTTTCTGTAAGCGAATACAAAGAACAAAAGTGATCATTTTCGAATAATCCTTAACGAATAACTTAAAAATGGCCAAGTACTGGAAAGATCCTGGCTATGTTATTCAATAAGTGTTGGTAGTGTTTTTTGTTTGACCCTACAAACTTTTTCTTAAAACAAATTCTCAATACACAGCCGGCTTTTCTGATTGGAAACACGTAACAAGTTTAGAAAATCATGAAAAAAAATTCTATTAAACATAAAAATTCAACGTTTATAGAAACGTTTATAAGGAATGTACGACAAGTACCAGATCAAAAACTAAAGGAGTATCAAAACACAGCCAAAAAAATTTAGAGTCCTAGTTTAGAGACAGAATATAGCGATGTGATGACGGGGGTTATTTCAAAATTTGTGGATAAATCCACAGAAAAAGCTGCGTATGGGACAGAAAATTTTACGAGACGCTTATTGTTGCGTTAGATAAGCTAATTCTTGATTTAAATACAAGAAGTCAAGTTATATGAAGAATGTAGTAAGAAATTTAAATTTGTGATGGATTTGCAAGATCAATGTAAGGAGAAAGTCGACCTGGAGAGAGTACGCGCTATATTTGATTACTATTCAGAGGACATAGACCAAACATTTAGTAAATGAAGGTGCTCAATTCAAAACTTATCTAAAACAAGCTGAGCTAGAGTCCTATACTTGTGATATAATCAATTTAAGTTTTGAAAAGAAATTTGTGGACGTTTTTCCAAACTTGTCTGCTATTTTAGAGATTTTTATAACACTCCCTATTACTAGTTATGAAGCGGAGCGTGTGTTCCCTAAAATGTCCTATATTTGTTTTCTATACAGGACAACAATGACAAATATATTAGGATTAATTATTTATCACTTCTTTCTATTAATACTGATTTCCCCAAAGACTTAAAATGTGATTAGTAAATAAAAGAATTCACAGCACAAAAGCGTAGAAAAGTTTTTTTTTGTAAGTTATGTTATTGTTTATAACGTATTTAAATAGTTTGAAATAAAAAAAAAATTTTTTAAAAACCCTTTTAAGTTTCGTATATTTTAAATTTTTCCGCACAAAAATTTTTTTAATTAAAATGGTAAAAATTTTAATTATTTCGGGGGCCCCAGATGCCGTTTGCCCAGAGCCCCCAAAAGTCACGGTCCGGCCCTGGTCCCAAGAAAAGTTGAGATAACAGTGGATAAAATTCATATATTAAACAGGCTCACATATATATTATCTGGTAAAAAAAGTTGAAATTTCCCCAATAGATGGCAGCATGAAAATTTTTCTGAAATACTGTAAATTTTCGGTCGTCAGTGACGGTTTTAGAAGGGAAACTGTACACCCAGTGTTTGGAAGTTTTTTTGTGTGTGTGAAACGAAATTGAATTAAAAGAGGGATACGTAGTCATAGGATTTTGCATCGAGGTTTTAGAGAGGGAGGAATAGATTTGTTTTTTTCGAAAACATTCTAACATTTTTTCTGTGACACTAGTTTTAAATGATCACATTTCAGTAGTTTAGGATTGTGTAGAAAAAGTGTCGCAATATTTTTGAACGAAGCCTTCAGTCGGTAATCCAAATGTTACGTAGCTCAACTTAAGAATAAGCCCAATTAATCTATTATATCGTACGCTGTTACCAAATCTATCAAACATAGCAATAACTCTTGCAACCCACGGTTACAATATCGAATGATCAGTTACAACACTATTGAAGGTATAACCAAGGTCAATTATCTATTTCTACATCAAAGAGGTTCCGGGTGTCAGATTTATTGCTATGGGAAAAGCCTTAGGTGGTTGGTATCTTACCAACCTCGGAGGCCTTATAAGGGTTCAGTTGCTTGATTGTGGTTTTTTTCGTAAAAGAATGACAAGATATGGTTGGAATGCAATAACTTGTGAGGTTGGTGTTGACTGTTTCTCTATACTGCCTTTCAACTTCAATTGTAATTTCATCATGAGACTCTACATTTTCTATTAATGTTTAAGAGTAAACATTTAAGAGGTTTTCCTGCATTTTTATTAATTTATACCGTGCCTTAAACTCAGGAGAGAGGAAAAGAGAAAGATTTCTTAAGAAAATTTCCTTAATTTCCTTATAAGACTATTTTATTTCAGGGATTGACTAGAAATTCTTTCCATGTCTTATTGTTATGCTAATATTTGAGATCTTATGAAAAGTAACTTATACCAACATATAGCTAAACAACTTATACTATTGCCCATGAAATAGCTTTAATAAAATTTGTTTTAAAAAATCATTCATCTTCATTAAGGCATAGTTTGAACTACCGCCTGTTATCGTACTTTAGTAAAAATCTAAAAACAACCGAGATAATTTTTTGAAAAATGTATCCCTTAAGAACTGTTTTCCAAATTTTGACCCATTCTCTCGAATTGTGAGAAAATCGACAAAAACATGCGAGACTTATATACTAAAAAGCTTTTATCTTTAAGTGCATATAGAACTACTATAAAATACCTCATCCCCTTAAAAATATTAAGAAACAAATTCATAACATTCTTGAGGGAATCAACTGTAGGTCAAGCCTCAGCGATGAATTTAAAACTCTTTAACCTATCTCTTGTCGAGTTGCGCGTGTCCAATGACCTACATTTTATCTGCATTATCAACGGTCTTCTAAAATAGACGAATTTCCTGTGTTTTTCATTAATTGTTATTATTTCATAACTTTAACAAAATTTTGAAAACAGTAAAACTTCGAAATCAGCAATTAAATCAGTAATAGCTGATACAAATTTGAAAAAAACGATAGCAATCATTAACATAAGACGTACCTCGTGCTGCCATCTGTTAGATAGATTTATACATAAACCAGAACTATAATCTAAATTCAAATCAATATGGGGATTCATAATATAGCTTGCTTAAAATTAATTTTCTTTTATTCCTTTATAATTTCTTATTGTATTGGTCCTTGAAACCTGAACTAAGCAAACAAAAATAAAAAAATTACAAAAATATATTCTTTTTTTTGGAAGGTTTATGTAAAAATATTTTCTGGGGAAGAGTGAAATTACTTTCCCCACCCACACACAACAAATTTTATATAAAACTTGTGAAATAAGGCACAATTAAATATGTTTTAGTATTTTAATAGCTAATAGTAAAACACAATTTAAAATATTTTCATGAAACAGTTAAAAGTATAAAATGTGCCGCATGTTAATTATTACTATTTTACCTCATAAAAATGTAAATTTCCCTAAAATAGTTTAATTTATAAATAAAAAAAGAACTTTTACAATAACTACCAAAAATTTTAAGATTAAGTTTCGTGGAAACAGTTGTTAGCATCAGAACTTTCTCTTACATATAATAAATGTATTTTACTTTAAAAATAATACAGTAATTAATTTTAAATAATGGAATTTAACAAGATTAAAAAAAAACCACATATATATTTATTTTACAATATAACTGATACTATATAATATTAATTAATCAGTATAAATGTTAAGTTGGTATAAATAAATGTAACAATTAGTCGAAATTTTTTTTATAAGAATTCTACGATTTTCCATCTTTTACTTCTACACTATTAATTTGATAGAGAATTCCCAGTTGACACACACGTTCAATTTACATGTCAATTTAATCTTAAAATTTAAATTAATCCATAAATTACTTCTTACAAAGTAGTCATAATATTGAAGAATGCAACTAAATTTATAGTAAAATTTTGCTCTAATACTGCCATTATAAGTCGGGCTTCCATTAGAAAAAAAATAACAAGGAAAGTCTGCAGCAAGCACATTTCCCTTTTCAACTGCTCATGAAGGCATAAAATTCGAGTAATATTAACACCTGTTCATACTCGAAGCAGGAAAATGCATCGCTTAAGCTTACACGATATCCAATTTAGAAGTCAGTCAACGTTTTAACAATTAAGCTTTGTTTTTCTTTTCCGAACATCACCTTTCATATATATTTCTTCTGAATAAATGAGTTCTTTCTTATATGAAAGAAGTATACAAATGTTGTGTGTCTTATATTAGAAACTTGGCGTTTGAGTTTAAAAGCAACAACTATTTTTTTAAGGCTGTTTTCGGTTAATGTTAAAGAATAGGACCCGAATTAGGTACATTTTTTCAGATATAAAAGAAATGAAAAATTAATATTATAATCTGGCTGCACTATCCCTTAGAGAACAACATATTTTATCATTCTTCTCTTTTTTGACAGAGCTGAGCCATTTCTTCTGGTATAAAATGTTCCGCGTTTTTTCTCCTATACCGTAATGTTAAATGAGCTGTCCTTTCACGTGTTAAAATGAAAAAAAAATAATATTCAAGGAATATTTTGAAATTTGGGAAACACTATATTGTTTTAATAGATGTATGAGTTATAATGTTGCAAATTTTCATGAAAATTGAGGCATTTTTCTGTCAATTTGTTTTGGAAAAAAAATATTTACAGCGAAAAATTCAAATTTCAAAAACGTAATTTTGAAAATAATTTATCGTTTTTACCACATTTTCAGTCGATTGAATACTTTCTTTTATTTTCGAAGGATTACTTGAAGATTTTGATAATACGAGGTAAAAAACAATTCTGCATTAGGAAATATGTAATTCATCATTATCATTCATAATTTGCAAAATAATGTAAGTATTTCTGTTAAAATTGCTCCATAATTTTTTAAGTGCTGAACTTTGTTGCATTACACATTAAATCCATAAACAATTATAGAAACAGGTGTTGATAGATGAAGAAAGGCAGATGAGAGAGTTTGGGTACGTTATTCCTTTTTCAATGAGAACTTAGTTGGGAGTAGTGTATTTCGTGGTATTTATCAAGAAATAATTTATGCCTATATTTTTAAGTTCAGATTTGTAGTATTTCAACCTGTAGTATCTGGCAATGCAAAAATCAGATGATGGATTTAGAGTTGCCTTAGCAACGGAAAAACAAGCTAGGGGAAATAGAGATATAAAAAAGAACGGAATGAGCGGAATAAAGATATTTAATATTTTCACCTTCAGAAATAGATGTAAAATTATTTCAATTTCTAATATATTTTAATTATGGTGCAATAATTACTACCATACAATTACACAAAAGCATTTATAGTGTATCAAGCAGTAAATGCAAAAAATATTTAAGTATGACTTTTCAGCTATTTTAAGTGATAAAATCCTGAGTGAGAGTGAATGAATATTAACGTCACACTGTTTAGGTTACACGAGGGCTTTTAGCGACGGACCTCGTAATTTTGAACCATCGTCAAGTGACGAGGACGAAACCTGAGCTGGCACCTCCCTCTCCTAACTGCCACACCACACCAACGGGTGGACATTTGAGCTCTCGACAGATTTAACGTGCATCACTCCCCAACACGGTGGGTCTTTAGTGGTACTGGACTCGAAATCGTGACAAGCCAGCCACAATCCGATACCTTGACCATAAGGCTACCGCGGCCACGATAAAATCCTGATAATAATTTTAAAAATTTAGAAAGCTATTCTAATTTAGGTCAAAATTTCAATATTTTTCTTTCATGCACTCGATATTCAAAATTTGTTACAAAGATTGATTCTTCCTGTGAAAACTATATTCAATATCTTAAAAATGAATGAAAAAATTCACATTAAAAGAAATAGAAACTTTAGAAGTTAGAACTGAATGAGAATAAAACTAATGAATCGGAAACTTTAAAAACTTTTTTTCAAAGGGAAAAAAGCGGGGTCGAAAACAAATATACAACTCGAAGTAAAATTTTTAAAACATTAAATATAGCATTGTGTTTGTCTTGTTTGCGTCTATTTCCCCTTCGATCTACTTCGTGCAAAGCTATCTCATGTCTCATAAAAAAACTAACCTACTTTTTCAAACAACTTTTTTGAGAGTTCATTTCTGTTTGGAAACTACTTAATATTCAGAAATTTTATCCTGATCTATAAACAATTCGTTTTTCTATTGTATATATAGACGAAACATTTCACTGCTAATTGATTAATCATTTTTGTTGTATGAAAGCAGTTATTTGGTCTTCCATTAAGCTTAAACAATGTACAACATGAATCCAGTAGCGCACACACAAGAATTTTTCAAGGAAGGGGGGGTTCAGGGTCAAAAGTGTCCATCTTTTTTGTATCATGCTCCTTTTGATTTTGTCGATTTTCAGGAGCAAAAAACTAATTATTGAATAAATAATTAGCATTAATTAATAAAATTAATCATAAATAGCAAATATTTAATTAAATTTTACGTACTATTTACTTAGAATTATAATCAATTGGAAAGAAAATCAAGGGCTTTGTGTGAAGGAGGTCCGGACCCCTAGGAACCCCCCCTCCTTGTGTGCGCCACTGCATGAATCACATCAAAAACTAAAGGAGTATCAAGACGCAGCCAAAAAATTAAGTCCTAGTATAGAAACAGAACATAGCGATACGAACAAGAGACAGGTTATTTCAAAATTTGCAGATAAATCCACAGAAAAAGTTGTGTATAGGACAGAAAAATTTAAAAGAGACTCGCTTATTGTGTGTGTTGCGTTAGGCAAGCTAATCCTTGATTTAAATAGAAGAATATAGTAAGAAATTAAAATTGTTGATGGGGATTTGCAAGATCAAAGGAAGATCGTCGACCTGGAAATTGCACGTTCTATTATTATTTACTAATCAGATGACGTAGACCAACATTTAGTAAATAAAGGTGTTCAATTTAAAACTTTATGTTCAATGTAATTTTTGAAAATAAACTTACTGACATTTTTCCAAATTTGTATACCATTTTTCTAACGCTCCCTATTACTAGTTGTGAAGCGGAGCGTGAGTTCTCTAAAATGTCCTACATAGAAAACAAATACAGAACAATGACAAATACTAGATTTAATTATTTATTACTTTGTATTAATACTGATCCCACCAAAGACTTAAAATGTGATGGGCAAATAAAAGAATTTGCAGCATAAAAGTGTGAAAAAGGGGGGTTGTAAATTATGTTATTGTTTATAACGCGTATTTAAATTGTTCAAAAAAAACCCTTAAATTTCGTATATTCTAAATTTTTCCACCAAAAATGTTTTTTAGGAAAATGGCAAAAACTTTATTTAGAGGGACCCTCAGATATTCTTAGCCCAGAGCCCCCAATAGCCACGATCCGGCCCTGGAAGTTGGTACTTAATAAAACAGAAAAGATAGGTCGCAAGCATTTTTATTATTGTTATCTTTCTCCCGTAGAATTTGAGCGCTAATATGTGCGCGTGACGTCAGAAGCCCGGCGCTGCCTTGCTCGGACGAGGAGATAGGGGAGAGGTAAAGGACGGGAAGAAATCGAAAACATTTCTGGAAATGCTGACTCGTTCATTTCATTATTTCACTAAAGCAGTTCGGGGATTTAATTAATTCAATTACTTACAACAGGGAAAAGACTTCGAAGAGACGTTATTTTAACATCGTGCATGATTTGATCATCTCCTTTAGGGATTTGGCGAAAGGCCTGATTTCGTCGTTTCCCTGCAACATATACATTGCGTATAAAGTCAAAATATACCTCAAAATTCAGAGTATCCATAATTTTCGAAGATTACCTGTATTTTTTTACCAAATTTAACCATTAATTCGTCTTAAAGATTTAAAACAGTAAAATATTTGTTATGCATGCGATTTTTAATTTTAAAAATTCTTTATTTTCTAAATAAGTAATACAAAGAATGATAATTTTTTAAATTAATAGTTTTTGGTGTTTGCTTAACCTACCAGTCTGCAATTTAAGCAAGAATTTATTTCCCTAGTCATTATGTCAAATTTTCTTGATATTTTAAGTAATTATGTAGTAGCCTTTACATAAGAATAATGAAATTTATTTTCCGAGCTAAAATGTAATAATTTCTATTAGTAATTTCTTTTTATTTGATAAAAAAAAAACGAAATATTTGTTCAACCTTCTGACAATTTGTCAGAAACATGGTAATCCAAAAACTGTACAAAAAGCTAAAGAAAATATTTTTTTCACCACAGGCAAATATCGGAAAAAGCAGTTTC
This sequence comes from Trichonephila inaurata madagascariensis, assembly GCA_019973955.1. Classification (NCBI taxonomy): domain Eukaryota; kingdom Metazoa; phylum Arthropoda; class Arachnida; order Araneae; family Nephilidae; genus Trichonephila; species Trichonephila inaurata. The sequence continues at coordinate 316,403 of BMAV01025033.1, read as the reverse complement.
TTAATCTGTAGTTGTCTGTAAAATCAATGTTCGACGCGTTTCAGATTATACATAATTAAATGTACTTTAATTTTGTGTTTTCTCTCAAATAATGTGAAATTAATTTTGCGAGAAACTTTACTCAAAAGAGGACAAAAATGAATGAAAAAAGTTTCGTTAAATTTGTCCTTGAACATTTGTATTTTCTTTCTTTTCCTTTCTTTAAAAATGATTTTGAAAAATATCTGGAGAGTTTGTTCACAAATAAGTTCACTTTCCCTTGTGTTTGGTGTTGACAAACAATAAGTACGTGTTAAATAACTATTTAAATAATTTTGATGAAGTACAGAGCCGCGTAGAAGGAAAAAAAACGAACATCTAGTATTAGTGGCACCAGCGGTGTCACGGAGATTTTAGGACCCCCAAGCAAAATCAAGTTTGGGCTCCAAGCCGGAGTTTTATAAAGGAAAATCATGCGTACTTAGCCTCAGTCAGGCTTTGGGCCTCCTACAATCCGGCTCCCTCCTCCCCATTACGTTACGAAAGGGTTGCCAACCCAAATGGCCTTGCGGGCCATTTCAGAAAAACAATTATAATCTCGCGGGCCGCACATAAAAATATGTACCTTTTATCAGATTTGGAAACAAAAAAAACATTTATTGGAGTGAAAATTTAAAACAGAATGAATCATTGTTATTGCTTTCATTATTTTTCATGTATACAGACATAGATAATATAATAATGTTTATATAATATAATAATGCAATGATCAAATAAAGTTTAAAATATTACAGTTGCCATTTTCTTGAAAATTACGGTGTTCCTTTTGAATTGATCTTTCGTTACTCATTGTTGAAATTTGATTGTGCTGTCATTCACAAACGATTAAGTATACATTGCTCTTTATCTTAACCATCCTGAATATATATTTTTTAAAACTTTAAAAACCTCTCTGACTGCCTCTTGCTTTTTGGGCACTCCAAACAGAAAAGGAGGAGGAGAATTAAAGTCGCACGCACAGAGAATCATGTACCATCCATTGTAAAGGATATGTATAATGCAATTCGGAATTTATTAAAAAAATAATTTATTATAGTAAAATTAAATGTAACTGTTTGATAAAATATAATTCTATTTTAATCTAAAGGACATTTCTATTATCAAAAAGGATTTATTTTAAAACAAGAATAGGTAACAAGCAAATACATTGTAGATTTAGATATATATATAAAAAAATTTCCCCTCAAATAAATTTCAAAATGAAAAAACTTTAAAAATTTTTAAATATCAGGTTTTTAAAGAGTCAACGGACAGCAACTTACGTACGGGGGCCGCGTGTTGCACACCCCTGCTTTACGCCATTGAGTGGCACATACGATGGGGTTTGGAGGTTCACTCTTGTCCTCCATGGGTGGCCGCGGTAGCCGAGTGGTATAGGTATCGGATCGTGGCTGGCTTTGTCACGAGTTCCAGCCCAGTACCACTAAAGACCCGCCGTGTAGGGCAGCGATGCACGCTAAATCTGTCGAGAGCTGAAACGTCCTCCCGTTGGTGTGGTATGGTAGTTAGGAGAGGGGGTGCCAGCTCAGGTGTCGTCCCCGTCACTTGACCGTGATTCAAAATTACGTGGTCCGTCGCCAAAAGCCCTCGTGTAGCTGAACAGTGCGACGTTAATCTTCACTCACTCACTCACTTGTCCTCCATAGACTAACAGATTTTTAATTTTTGCCATAGAAATTATACCTCGGCGCTTTTGTCAAATTGTTTTTTAGAATGTAATCCCCTTCCCCATCTCATAAGGAACGTCTGTGTATACTACTGTACAATATTAGTCATTAAATTATTGCGATAAAGTATAAACAATAAACCTTCCCAGGCACTCGAATAAACTGATCTGTCCATACAATCACACATGCCTATCGATATCAACATTTTACCTTCTCTTATTTTTTAAAAAAATTTACAAAGTCATGCATAGCTAAAATATAAGTAGATCATAAAAAAATATCACTTAAAATAAGTTCGTCTCATTTTTTAAACATTTGAAACTCTTTCGGAAAAAGACAATATAAATATGTTGTAGTTCCGTAATATGTGTTTAACTAAAGTATCATGTGTATTTTTGTTTTGTTTTACTGTAGTCTTTAAAAAAAAAAATGGTGAAAATAATTTTAATTTTGGGTCTTTTTGATTAAAATGTTCGGAATATTTTTAGTTCTTTATATTCCTTTTTTGTTGTAAAATAAAAGTTTATTTTTCAGTCATTTATTTTGCTTAGTAAACTTAGCCTTAGAACCTGAGCTTTAGTCAAGTGATAAGGGTGAAAGAAGACGGTATAAAAGAATCAATTAAGGTTTTATTTTTAAGGCTGCCCGACTTGTGTACTGTGTCAATCAGCAGAAACCCCAAGATTTGAAAATATTATAAATTAATCTACCTTTACACTAGACAAGAAAAATAGTCTAGCTTTGTCTAGCTTTTTTACAAATAATGTAAATTGTTATTTGAATTGACAAAGACATAAGTCATTCTCAAAGTATATCAATTAATAGTTTACCAAATAGATTTTTCTATACATATAATTACTTAAATATAATGTATGTACACAAATTATTGTAAGAGATGATGTGAATGATAGTTAGTTTTGTAGAGTGATGCTCCTTAACACCCAAAAAGTTTGTAATTTTGGATCTCGACCCCACATGGCCTTCTTGGGTGGAATCGAGTTTGGAATAAAGCTTCGAATGAAACTGCTGAAATATTAAATCGAATGAGTCTTGTAAATGCTGACGCCACATGATGTAGAAACTTCGAGAGAGCTTTGAAAGTGCTGTCTTTCATGTACAGGAAGAACATTTATTTGATATTTCTGCATATTCTGGTCTTTCACCTCTGAAATCATCTTACACAAAAATAATAATTAGAACAATGTCACATTCTGAAATGTATATATTTTCATACTGTATCATGAAATACAACCGAAGCTTATCTTTTTTAGCTAATAAAAAAATAAATTAAGAAAATAGAAATTCCTATCTTAGTGTGTTGAATAAGAAGCAAAGAATCGGGCAAATGTTTTTATACACTTATAAAAGGACTAACGGTTTATTTTCACGGACATTATTCAATTAACATATGAAAGAAATGAATAATATTTTATTCGAAGACACAAAAGGAAACGAATTTTATCATGAAACTTCAAGGTCAATTTATACGAATACGTTATTGCTCACTCGCTGAGTATTTATATCACAGTGTAACTGAAGCAAAGATTCAAAATCGGTATAAATATTCAGCCTACACGAAAAATTATAGCAAAATAGAATTAGTCAATTCTAGTCTTGATTTTAACGTATCCTTATGCACAGTATTTAAAGACGTTTGTACTGACCCTGTTCTCGTATTTTATTTGCTTTTCACTCGCTGTTTTGAAAATATGCTTAGTTTTAATTCATTACAAGCTAAATTTAAATTAGTATAAACAAGGAAAAGCCTAACCATGTTTTCCCGAAAAATGCTCTTTAGGATTATCTTTCAGAAGGCTTGTAATGCCAAAAATAAGCCCAGACTAAGACTGTCTGTTAGGCTGACATATATTTAGAATGCCTCGTGTTGAATGTATTAAATTACAGAATAATATAATTATGCCTTTAAATATAAATATGTAATGTATATATATATATAAAATAAAAGTGAAGAAGTACTAGAACCTACAGTGCTAAAGCAGGAAGAAATTGGAATTCACCAGACACAACAATATATATATATATATATATATATATATATAATATATATATATATATAAAGTAGAACATTTTTGATGATTCCATGATTCCCCAAGTGAATAAGAAAATCTTGTGTAATTTAATCCTTTGCATTTTTCTTTTTATAATTGTTTTGTACGACTTTTATTTTAGGCAAAACTCCATCGTGTTGCGACTTATATATATGGACCAGCAATGGCGATTAATTTCTTAGTAGCTCTTTTTTTATCCAGTGGCTTGTATGATGGTAAGATAATTCACATACTTTTATAGTTCTATAAAAATACATGTGTAATTTATATATTTTTTATATAAAAATTAGAGAATCATACCCTTAATAATGCTTCTGAATGTCATCTGTTCTGAATATCTCTTGTTTCATTAAGAATCAGTGATGCGCGGGAAATTTTTCAAGATTCAAAATCCTTTTATTGGTGTGGTGTGAAAGCTAGGAGATGAGGTTTGCAGTTCAGGTGGCTTCCTCATCATTTTACTGTGGCTCAAAGTAATGAGGTCCGTCACCAATCAATCGCCCTTGTGTTGCTTCTAAATGTGGTGGCCACGGTAACCTAGTGGTCAAGGTAACGGACTCGTGGCCGGCGTGTCATGAGTTCGAGCCCAGTACCGCTGAATACTCGCCGTGTAGGGGGCGATACACGTTAAATCTGTCGAAGCTCAAACGTCCTCCCGTTGGTGTGGTGTGAAAGCTAGGAGAGGGGGAGCCAGCTCGGTTTCGTCCACGTCGTTTGACCATGGTTCAAAATTACGAGGTTTGTAGCCAAAATCCCTCGAGTAGCTAAATAGTGTGATGTTAATATTCATGCATTCACTCACGCTTCTAAATGTGACGTTAATAATTAATCTATCTACCAGAATATTTTAAATAAAATCTCGCTTTTGATAGATAAATCAATCAGAATTCTAGCAAAAAGTATCTCGTTTTAGGTTTTGATGGTAATAATTGCAAAGCTTCTAAACATAAACTATGCAGTTATACAAGCTAATTATTAATGGGAAGTTATAGTAATATCGCCCACTTACAAGTATTTGTATATTTTTCTGTTAGAATTTTCATAAATATCTGTCATATATAATTTATCAACTGCATTTCTTTAAATTGTCTAAACTAAAAATTTTAGTTATGTTATTAAATCTCTTATCTGTGATAAGTTTTTTTAAAAATTTATACATTTTATGAAAATAAATTGTCAATATTTAAATTAAAATTTTAAAATCAAGTTGTATCCTAATAATCTTACAAGTTGATCTCTGAAGTATTAATCCTTCACTATAGTGTAAACTTTTTATTTTCTATGAAACTGACTTAAAAAGTATTATGCCTCGGAAAAGAAACAGAATTTTGCCTATTCTATTCCAAATTTGCATTTTTTTAAAAAATAAAAATCGTACGGGATCCAAGTCTTGTAGATTCAAGATAATCAAGTAGTCTCAATCACGCGGTCGTTACCGGCGATATTTAAATCACCTGTTGGAATCCTGTTTTAACAAAAGATCCATAGTGCAAAAAAAAAGGGGTCTGTTATGTGTTAGATTGAACTAGAAATCCATTCTTATTTTCCATTCACTTGAACAAAAACTACAAAGTGTTTTAGTAAAAGAAGATGCTATAATTTTACGTAAGATGTCAAACTTTAAAATGCGTTTTACTCGAAATGTGTTTTTTTTCGAAAAGTTCAAACGGGAACAGCGGTTACTCAAAAAGTTTTGAAAATAATTTTCTGAAATTTTGTGTGTATGTTCTGTATAACAGTAGAAGTATTTTAATCTTCAGATTTAACAATCACTGTTTTATTACAAAACTTACAGTTCTTTATGTGAATATAATCACTGTTTTTTTTAAGCAATTTCATATAAGCTAAGATAAAGTGCTCTAGTTTTTGTAAAAATTAAAATATCTCTTATCCTGAAGGTCATTTCAAAAGGAATAGCATAGTAATACATCAAAATTGAAAAATTGAGAATTTGTTCATTTACTATTTGTACAGAATGGGCCCCGTTCATGTAATTTTTTGTCCATTTTTACCCATTTTTTCCCACTTTAGTAGTAACGATTTATTTTTTTCTTAATTTTAGCCTTTTTTCCTTAAAATGTACTAAATAAATCTAAAAACCACAAAAACCTCTATATCCATTTTTTTAAAGTTGTCGCAAGTAGTCGGATACCTTAATACAGTGACGCACACAAGGGGAGGGCGGGGGCTTGGAGTCGAGGCCCTCTCAAACCCCTTGATTTTTTTGATTGATTATAAATTTAAGTATAAAGTACGGAAGATTTAATTATTTGTTATTAATAATTAATTCTATTAATTAATGCTAATTAGTCATTCAATAATTATTTTTTTACTGTTTTTTGTTCCCCAAAATCGACAAAATCAATAGAATATGCTGGGTGGCGTATTGGAGTATGATACGAGAATAGTGGATTTTCGACCTTGGATTCCCCCCTTGAAAATTTTTTTGTGTGCGCTACTACCTTAATGTCATTTTGATTGCAGTGAAGTATGCAACTATAAAAAAAGTGTAGATGAAAAAAATAAAATTTATTTTGTATGCATTTTATACCATTAATCTCTTTTTAATGAAATACAATTACGCTAAGGAGAGTGAGTGCATGTTCTTGAAATCACCGATCAAATTTTGTAGGATGGTAGATTGTTTCCTTGTTCAAGAAGATATTTAGTTAAAGGGGTCACTATTCAATTTTTTAGATCCGAGGGCGTAACAATTTGCAATGCCTAGGATTCAGGGGAGGTTAACAATGGCCTTGCTGCGCGTTTTTCAATGGGATTTCCTGGTAACACTGGTTATTGATACTTAATTTCAGTAGGCTTACCTCCAGTTACCCTGATGTTATGATATCATGCCTATTTTTTTTATACCCTTCCCAGTCACAACTGCAACAACTGAAAGTTTTTCTAAGAAAAAAAATTATTAAGAATCATCTTAGAACTTTCACATAGGCCAAAACTGGTTTTCGGACTTAACAATACTGTCAATAGAAACAGATGAACTTGAAAAAGTAAATCATCCGTTATGAATGTTATTATAAATGTGTTTACCGAAAAAATCGAGAAAAGCACCTATTTAAACAACTAAGTTAATTTTTATGTAATGAAGGTTTTTAATACATTATGTCTATGTATACTTATTTTGACACTTTCATACAAGTTTTATCAATGCGATCATTTTATTTTTTCCAAAAAAGGCCCCCAAAGAATTTTTGATACGGGGCCCACCTCACTAGTGGGCTTGGATCGTAGGAGAGTGAGTTACCAATTCAAGTGTGTGCCCTTCATCAGATTAAGGTTCACAGTTATACAAAGTTTATCCCCAATACTCTTTGAGTAATACGAACTCAAACAAAAAAAAAATTTAAGCCTAATAAGGTTTTTTAAGAAAGATATTTGGGGTTCCGAAGTTGAGAGTATTTGCTTAAGGTATCTACGTTGAGAACCGTGATTTTGCAAAAGCGTATAAATGGATATTTTATGATATTTAGTGTCACTTAGATTAGAAAATGTATATAAAATTGTTTTAAGAATAGTATTACAGTAAAAAAATTATTTGAGTACAATATTTTTGACAAAAAATGAACATAAAATGACCAATTTTCAAAATGTTCTCCTTTTGTGAAAAATGCTTCTATTATAATAATCTTTTGCCTGTATATAGCTCAGACCTCTGTATAGAGGCTCAACCAGAATTTTTGAAATATATTACTTAGAAGTGGGTTTATCCATGTTTTACGACAACAGAGGGGAGAAATTTTAAGAAAAAAACGCCGATAATTATTTCAATGGGTTGTAACTCTAAAAAATGTGAATTTTTCAAAAATCATAGTTGATCCTCTGTAGAGAGCTCTGAGCTATATACAGGCAAAATATTATTATAATAGAAGCTTTTTTCACAAAAGGAGAACATTTTTAAAAAAGGTTATTCTAAATTAATTTTTTGCCAAAATATTGTATTTAAATAATTTTTTTTTAACAAAATGTCCTTAAAACAATTTTATACACATAGTCTAATCTAAGTGACACTAAATATCATGAAAATTATCCATTTATGCGCTTTTTTATAATCACGGTCCCGAACGCAGTCAAGTACCTTAAGTTTTTAACAAAACGCATACAGAAAGTTATTTTTCTTTATTTTCAGGTAGCTTCAATAAGTTGCAAGCAATCCGTATCTACCGGTATCTTCGTGATTGGAGTCTGTAAAGTTCTTTTTGGGTAAGTACAGCGTTTCTCAGTCTGTAGGGCACGTTCCCCTAGGGGGGGTGATAATCCTACTAGGGTGGGGAGGGGCGAGCATGTCGAAAATTAAATATTTAGATATGTTGTAAATTTACTGAAAGAAAGCAAAACAAAATACATTCTGATATAATAAAAAATAAAATACAAGTTTTTGCACCTTTAATAATATACTTATAAATGTATCAGTACTGCGCGCACAATGTATTTGATCATTAATTCATCAATGCTAAGTTAAGAACAAGTTTAATATTTACTAGGGACCCCATGGGCTTATCATATACAAAATTTAATACTTATCTTTTGATAATTTGTACGGCTTATAATTCAAGTCTGTTGTAGCTTAACATTACATTATTATTGAATTCAATACATTGTTATTGTCTGGAAGGGACGCGATGAAAATTATGATTGAAAATTGGGTCTCAAATATTTAAAGTTTGATAAGCATTGAGTAAGTAATATGTATCTTTTTTTCAAATGTGTTAAATTTTGTAATTAAGAAAAAATGCACACTTTGCTAAAGTTTTAAAATGATATTTTTATCTCTTTTAATTATAAGAACAAAAATAAAACTATTAAATTTAACTCTTTTTTTTTTGGACACAGTTAAAGATCTAGCTATATATGACAGTAATAATTTCATCTTAGATTTCTTCGCTTTGAGATGCACAACAAATTGTTTCTTGTGTCATCAAGCAGTAATATATTTTCATCCATAAATATGCTTATAGTTGGATATTTGCTATTTGTTTTATATTTTTAAAGCAGAAAATATCCTTAGAAACTGTTCACGGAAAAATATTGTTATATGAAGATTAGGATTGTATTTTTCCGAAGATTGTTAAAAAGCTCAGAAATAAATTTTAATTTATAACATACTTTCAAGATTTTTAATCAAAAAAAAATATTAGTGCGATTTTTGAAATTATTTTAAGGACAAATAATTAGTTTCACAATTGATGAACTCAAATTTATGAGTTAAGTCTTTAAAACTCTTCAAGAATATCCAGACTTTGAGAATACTCTTCGTGCACATCTTTTCAAAAATAAACGTAGATTACATGAGATATCGCAATTTTAATTCTTAAATTCAGAAAAATAAATTTGTTGTATGTAATTCAATTCAGTACACACACATTCGGACATCACACATTTCTCCTAAAACTACAACTATAGTCTGAAATGAGGATTTGGAGAACGGGAAAAACATCAAATTTTTATCGGTTTTTTTAAGAATGGGAATTTCACATGGAACATTCTACCTGCATTTCAGTTCTGCTTTTATAAAAATTTCTGCTTAGAATTTAACTATCCAAAGAATCAAATTATTTCTTTGATAACTTTTTTATACAGTGAAGAAGAAAAACAAACATCTGTTATAAGGTATATTGCATGATTTCTTAACATCTAAGCCTAAACAGTAAGTGGAATGTGTATAAAATAATAAAGCTTGTAGACTAAGCGCTGCATTAAATTATTCATGATGAAGAATTAGTAGCTTTTTTAATTGGAATATATATATAATATACAGTGAGTCGATAAATGAGTACCAAGCTTGCTTGGGAACTTAAACACTGGAGGTCTTGCTTCAAAAGGATCACCTGATCGGGACATCTGCTCATGCACCTCAGCGTCCAATGGTCACGTATACTGGAATGGGCACAGTAGTCCCTGGCCTTCATGGGCTGTTGCGCCACCGAGTTTGAGTTTATATATATATGAGGCGAGCAGAGAGATACCAGTAGCACACACAAGGTTGGTCCTCGGGTCTGGACCTCCTCCCCTCCCAAAGCTCTTGATTGATTACAGTCCTATGTATATAGTACGTAAAATTTAATTTAATTAACTTTGTTGTTAATAATTAGTTTTATTGATTAATGCTAATTATTTATTCAATAATTAATTTTTACTGTTTTGTTCCCGAAAATCGACAAAATGAAAATAATATGTTGATTGGCGTATTGGAGCATGATACGAGAATGGTGGACTTTCGACCCTGGATACCCCCCTTTAAAAATTCCTGTGTGCGCCACTGATATATATGGTTTTGAAACATAAATCCAGTTATTCTTTTAGTTGTAAAAAAATTACTCTTATAACTCAACTCCTTGAAGTTACGCCAAAGCCCTCGAGATGAATAGTATTCCGTTAATATTCATTCACTTACTTAAAATTACTCCTATGGAACATATATTTCACACAGAGAACACTTCTTTAGTTACACGGGATTGTTTGAATAAGCAAAAACTGGTTGTACATAACACATTTTCACAGAAAATTCTTTTGAAAATCAAGTCTAGCAAAAGAAAATATATTGAAGGAAAAAAGTAAAAATAAGAAATTTAAATATACCGAATTATCTATATTTAACGTGAAATATCGAAATCTACCTTTCCAGTATTCGTATATATTTTAAAATATAAAATATTAACAATTCTTGCATTTTCTTATTACTGAAAAAAGTAGGGAAAAAATTCTAAGAAATACTAAACGAAAATGTGTTGTTCAATTTTTCAAAAGCTTAGATCAGTTGATTGCATTTTTTGTAAAGTTAAAATGGACATTTTTAGGAAATTTATAAAAAATAATAAAGGAGTACCAACGGAAATACCAAACTTATAAGCAGAATATCATAGGTCAATCGATAAAAGTCGTGAACTTTGACCTTTCATGGAGGATTCATTCTTCACCCCCACATTTGGATGATGACATAAGATCTGATGTATCGGATTACCTTTCTTTCTTCAAATACGAAGGAATTTAAAAATTAATTTCTTTGAGATCAAAAAAAAATAATCGTTTCAATTATTTTCCTTTTAACTTTCTATTCTTTCAAATATATTTTTGTGAATATTACACATATATTTTTTTTTTAATTTATATTATTTAGTGAGGAAACCTTATACAATCTATTTTTCCGTTTTATAAACGTAAAATTGACGGTTAATTACTAAAATTCACTACTTGATTTAAACAGTAAACTGATGACTGTTTTTTAGTCATTTTGTGAAAAGTTAATATCTTTAGTTATTTATAAATAAAAATGAAGATAAAGTTGAAGATTTTGTGTGCGAAATTGAGAAAGAAAAAAAAAGAATATATAATCTTTAATGAACTGCTCACACAAACACACACTACCGCAATCATTTTTATATATAAGAATATGTTTCGTAATACGCAAGACTAGTAAAATACCATAAAAGTAATACGAAAGAGGCAAATAAAACTTATGTACTTTGATGAGAAATTAATCTAAATTTAATTTTATATACGAATATAAAATATATAACGGATTACTCTTAAATTTCTTCAACATTGGTAACTAATAAGTGTGTATAAACAGTTTTTTAAAGTCCCTCTTTTCCCTATATAAATGATTTTTTTCGATACATCTCTAGATGCTAACATTTCATCAAAATATTGAATTTTATTAAAGTACAATCAAAAAATAATTTGTAATATACATAGCTCTGTGCAATACTTGCAATACTTTTATTTAGGTTATACCTAAATTTGTAATGAATACTAACTATATAAAAAATATTTTTTTTGACAAAATAAATGTTTATTTTGTGTCATTATAGGACTCTGGCGTTGGTTGCTGCCGATCCTTTTATAATATTGTCTTATAGTATTCAAATTGTAGAAGGAATTGGATTTAGCATTTTATTGGCGTCTACTTACGTAACAATATATTCTCAAATATCGGATAAAGCACATAGAAATAGAGAAGTAAGTCTTTAGTATAATTCTTTTAAATGCATGCCCTACAGTATACGTTAGTGGCTTCTTGAATTGAAAATATTTAAAGTTTATAACATACATACACACACAATATTCCATAAAAATTAGGTGAATTAACTGTGATTGTCTCATTTTTAATGACAATCGCCGTTAATTCACCTAAAGTATACATTATTCTGTAATAATAAAATTAGTTGAGAGATATTTTTTCTTTTTTAAATTTGTTAAAATTATTCACAAAAGATTTGTGAATTTTGTATCTCAAGAAACGCGAGTAAACGCAAGGGAGTTTTAAAACTAGAAAAGCTGCTTGATTGTGTAAAAGTGAAAATTTTACTAAAACTTCTAGTTAATTTTATTGAAAAAGTAATTTGAATCCCCCCATGAAATAAGGTAAAAAATTGTATGTAGAAATAGATTATAAAAATATTTTTTTTAAATTAAATTTCTGTGAAAAACTTAAGTATTTCACTTAAATATCAATGAAAATCATATCTAAGAAACCTTATATTACCAGGTAAACATATTTGAGGAATAACGGCCCTGAACTTCATTCTGGTACCTATTATTAAGGATTACCTACTATTATTTAGGCTAAAGACATAGCTCACTCAAATTGTTCAATTCTAATATAAGATTATTTGGATGCAGTTTTTGAGCTGAAAAGTGTTCTTGCATTTATATCTACAGAAATCAATTTCTGCATTTTGATACCCAAAGCCAGTGATGGGCAAACTTTTTCTTGGAGTGAGCCACGGGAAAAAAAAACCCTGCTTTCCAAGCACTACAGCCGGTTACCGGTGAAGGCTGTCTCAGTCAGTGGTCGTCAAACTTTTTCCAACTCACGAAACCTCTAAAACTAGAAGGTGTTTTCGTGGAAACCCCATGGTGGTGGTTACTCATTTTTACTGTTACAATTTGAATTGAACCGATTGCTTCAAAATAACATCAAGAAATTCGCCGAAGTGAGCTGGCGAACGAAATACGTCTTTTTCGACTTTCGATTTCGACTTTCACATTGGGGACGACATACGTCTTAACTTACACGCGCTTATAAAGCCTGTTTTTCTACTGGCTCCGCCTACACACATGTATACGCTTACGTATTTGCCGTACAAGATTTGCATTTTTATCTAGAAGCAGTGGTTTTTCATTCAGTTCAGCCCTTTTCATGCAACTCGATTAAATATACAAATTCTCTTAATTTATTTCATCAGTGTACTATCTACTTTTAAGGGTCATAGATGGAGCCTAAAATTGTGCAGGGGCCCAGGGTCTCAATAAGTCTTAAGACGACCTTACCCATATCCAATTTATGACGCTGATGAACTGAAAAAAGCGAATTATTATACAGCAGCCATTCATACTGTTGCCTCTGCAATGTTAGAGAGCGTAGTTAGAAATCTCGTTCAGACTCGTTGTGTTGCGCATGGTTAACAATGCGCGCATAAAACCGTGAAATCAAATATTGAAAAAAAAAACAAAAATAACTTTCGATATGTTTTTTTATTTTCCATAAAAAAAATTTAAAAAAAAGAATAAGTGCATTTCCTTTATCTAATTATTTTTAAAAACGTTTAGATACATTTCCGATACTCTACATATCGTTTATATGAAAGCGCAGATATACTTATTTTGGTTCTATGTATAATAACAAAGCACTAAATATAAAAAAAATTTCAATTTCAGGGAATAATTCAATTATTTTTTCTCCTTGGACTCTCTCCGAGTCCGATATGGGGTGAAGCTGTTTATCAAGTAAGTTATATTTTCTAAACAAGTTGTAATATGTTATTTTCGTACTGGTAATGTTATTTTAAGGCTCATGTCCATGTCTCTCATTGAGTATTAAAACTAAATTTAATATACAATATACGTGAATGTCAAAAATTTAAAAAAAAGATAATTTAATGGCTATTATCCATTAGTTTTTGCATCTGTCTTTCTATTAATAAAATTTTAAAATTTACAGAGAAATGAGATTCATATTAAATACCTGTAAAAATTGATTGCTTTATTATCCGGTTAATAGCTAATGTACAACCTTTGAAGATGCTAAAAAATTAAACGGGTCTTTTAAAACAATGATGCTTCACGAAAGAATACCTCGATGTAAATGTTTGGTAGTAAAAATACCAACTCATGACGATGTTAAATCTCAGCTTAACCCACTTTAGTATTCATCCATAAATGTATCATAAACACATAATTTTTTCAATGAATTGAAATCATAAAGGCTTCTGGGAATATGTTTGTGTGATCAAATTTAAAAGTTAAGTAAAATTTTAAACTTTTTTTTCCTCTAGGCCTTCGATTTTAGTATCCCGTTTTACGGGATAGGAGTTTTATCCATTTTAAATGGAATATTTGTGGCTACAATGCTTCCAGAACCAGGTAAACTATCTATTGAGCCAATATTTGAAATGTAGTTTTACTTACACTTGTGCATTTATAAAACTAAAAACGATACAATAAAAAGAATAGTATAACATTTTTTTTTTAATTATCATTTTTCCATTATATTTTCAGTCAAACTCTGAAATGTGTCAAATTTATGTCTATTATATAACAACGCAACTTTTATGATTCTCAAAGTTTCAATAAAACCATAAATCTATCCCAGGGGTCGGCAACCTATGGCACGCGTGCCAAGTGTGGCACGCGGCACAATTTTCAGTGGCACTCTGCGCTACTCAACAGATTTGTCAATTTTTGAGTGGATGGAAGTTGATATTTGACAAATATCTTCAAAATTATGGCATTTACGGAATTACGCAAAATTCTGTAAGATAACTCTAAACGTAAATTTACAGCTGTTTTCTAAATTCATGAATGTCATTGCTGGAAAGATTTAATTGTTTGAAGAGAGAAAATTGCATGTACTTTACTATCCGATTTTGGTTCTACATATTTATGTGAGCAAATCTTTTCTCATATGAAAAGTATTTTGAGTCCACAAAGAGCTGTTTAAGAACTGAATGTTCAGAATTGTCAAAAATTGAAAGTCTTAATTATACCCCTGATATTGCGATATGACGTAGAACGTTGCTGAGACAAGGTTTCGCGTTAAAACTTTTTTCTTATTTAACAATATTAAAGGGGAATATTTATATTTTATTCCGTATTTCTTATTTTAGTAAATATGTTTAAAAAATAATATATGTACAATTTTATTTTGTTTATTTTGTTGAAGAAATAGCTACATTTTATGTTTATTTTTATAAATATCTTTAAATAATGCAAAATGAATATATAATAATACTGTAAATCTATATTATCGACCTCAATTCTGTTATTCTGCATGCATTATCGTGGGAATGGAATTTTTCATCTATGTCCTACTGTATGGCCCGCTGAACCCTATTGGTTTGACACGCCAAAGCTAAAAGGTTGCCAACCCCACGCTAACACAACCCTCACTAATCCTCTCTAAAGATCTTTATGAACCCGTAACTAAATTTGATTATTGTAAACCATGAAGCTGAACACAATGATCATTCATGTGTATTGCAGTTAGGTTTTGGGTGTGAGTCGCGCCTAGATTAAAAAGCAATAATGACCAAATAAAATTTTTAAAAATATAAGATTTTTCTTTACTTATTTAAAGAAATTCGTGCTAATAATGATTGAAACATTCATTATTTCTAAGTGAAAAGCTAAATTTAAAAGATTAGAGCATATAAAAATGTATCAAACTGTTATGACTCTCAAGAGAAATTAACTGCAACATAGATATGGTTTTAAAATAGAAAATTTGAACTGATGCGTATCCAATTTCGTTTGTGTCCACTTTTTAATACGATAATCGAAGATTGCGAGGAGTTATATTGGACCAAATGGCAACGATCGTTTTCCGCTATCTCAATCGCAGTTTAATGCAAGCATTTAATCAGTTCTCTATAAGTTATATATTTCTAATACTCTTTTTACATCATTAACATGTATGAAAAGCCCATATTGATTTTTATAGATTCCAAAATACAATACATATACGAAAATCTAGCTTTAAATAATTGTTTTTAGTAGAAATATCATGGCTCCGAAACGGAAAAGTACGAAAGGTACTTTTCCGTTTCGGAACCATAATATTGTGTGGTAGGTTTACCTCAATAAATTTTTATTAGAATTTGGCGAATTTTTTGTTGCATTTTTAAGCAGCCCTCTCTCCCTCGAAGCCGAAAAGTACCCTATTCATACGTGATCTGATTCTACGTGATACTGAATATAAGCTAAAACCATCAAAAACTGATAAGCCGCATAGCTATTAGTTATGGTTTGGATTAGATGAGATCAGCTAAAATTAAACTTTGTGTGTGTACCACACCTCCTATATTTCCATTATTTATTTATCCATGGAACCGAACTCCCTCTACAGAGTTTAGAGCTGAAAAAAGGGCCCCAGGAAAGGCTTATGTAAATACAGTCGGAACTCCATTTTATGGATTTCTATTTAGTGAACTTTTCCTTGGAACCAAGAACAGAAGAATATTGAAAGTTGAGAATTTTCTCACAATCCCAGCTTTTTGCAAGGATTTATCGATTTCCTTAGATAGAGAACGACTGTATTTACAAAAATACCATTTCCATACACAAAGTATTTCGATATTATATAAATTATTACAAAAATAACCTATAACGATGGTACAAAAAATAAGAACATATATCGGTATTATACGAGAGAAGAAGATAAGGTACTTATATATTATACCGTAGACTGATTTCATTAAATTAAAAGACGTCGCTAAATGCAGCGTTTTACAACCAATTGTGTAAACCGTTCCCGCGCGTGTTCGAACCACAGTATTTGGCGACATTTTTTTGAATAAATACGAATTAAACCATCAAAAAATAAGAGGACTTGAAGACATAGAGGGAAGAAGCTTGAAAATTAAAATATTAAAGAAAAATAATATTGTAAAAATAATCTACAGCTATTTTAAGACAATATATTTATTTGGAGCAGGGGTGTCAAACACGCGGCACACCAACTCTTTAAAAATTTTTAAATATCAGGCTTTTAAAGTTTTTTCATTTTGAAATTTATTTAAGTTGAACCTTTTAAACTTATAAATCTACAATATATTTGCATGCTACGTGTTCTTGTTTTAAAAGAAAATCCTTTTTGATAATAGAAACGGCCTTTAGATAAAAAAAATTATATATTTTATTAAACATTTTCATTTTATTTTACTATAATAATTACTTTTTATTAAATTCTGAAATGTATTATATATATTTTCTTAACTATGGATGGTACCCTGATTCTTCGTGTGTGCGACTTTTATTTCTCTTTCTCCTTCTCTGTTTTGAGTGTCCAATTAGCAAGAGGTAGTCAGAGATGTTTTTAAAGTTTAAAAAATATTTAAAACGATTAAGATAAAGGGCAGTCTCTCTCTCTTAATCTGATTTCAGTGGCGCAACAACCCATGAGGACCAAGGCCTACTCTGCCTATTTGAGTTTACGTGACCGTAGACTTTGGGGTGCATGAGCAGATTTTTTGATCAAGTGGTCAGTCTGATGCAAAAACACCCAGTGCTCAGTCCCCAAGCTAGCTTGGTACTTACTCATTCATCGACCCACTGAAGGGATTAAAGGTTGAGTCGACCTTGCTCTTTGAATCCCGGACCTGTGGAGTGGAAATGCGATACACTACCACTGCGCTTCGTATACTTAATCATTTGCGAATAAAAGGGGATTCTGATTTTTATTCATATTAAACTTAAAAATTATTTAATAAAAAAAATTTAATAAAATGTCAACACTGAGAAAGAAAGATCAATTCAAGAGGAACGTCGTTATCTTCTGTAAAATTGGAAATGCAATATTTTTTGTGTTCAAAACAAGAATAAAATATGCTTGATATTTAGAAACTCTATTTCGGTTGCTAAGGTATATCATCTTAAAACAGCAACTCTCAAACTGTGGGGCACGCCCCTTTGGGTGCGTGATAACCCTACGTGGGGACCCGAAGATATTGAAAAGCTTAAAATAAAAGGTTATTTAAAAGATTAATTTACTGAAAGGAAGCAAAACAAAACACATTCTGACGTAATAAAAAATACACATTTCCACTGATATGATATACTTATAAATGTATCAGTATTACACACTTTATTTGATAATTAACTGGTCAATACTAAAATAAGAACAAAAGTTTAATAATTACTAGTGACTCCTATGGGCTTTTCTTGCAGAACCAGTTTTTCAAAGGAGTAACATAATACTTATCCATAATACATAAAAGTAACTTACTTTAATGTAACTTATACAAAATGTAATACTTATCTTGATAATTTTTATGGCTTATAACTAAGGTCTTTTATAGTAGATTTAGCACCAGAGTGCATTATTATTGTATGGGAGGGGGTGCTATGAAAATTACGACTGAAAATTGGGTCACAAACATTGAAAATTTCAGAAGCACTGTCTTAAAAGGCATTATGACACAAATCATGAAGCAAACTATGCAAAAATTTCTTGAAGACAAGTCCGAATTGAGATCATTTCTTCAAAAACAATAAAGTGTACTCATAAATTTGTTGCAGACTATACAGATGCTGTAAAAATATATATTACCACATTTAATCACGCAGGCACAGAGCAAAATAGTTTACCGATTGGGAATTTATAAGTGAATATTTATTTAAAAAAGCGGAAATATAATGTCTAGTCCAAACAAATCAAATTAGAAATGTAAGTTTAAGTCGAAATACTGCAGCTAGTAGAGTTGTATGAAATAGTCGAGAATTTGAGAAATCAGCATAATTCAACAATATCACCATTTGAAGCCTACTTTATTGAAATATTGATGCAGGTACAGATATTTGAAATTTCACTCAGATAGTCGTTTTTATTCACAGATGCGAAGTTAATTAAAAAACAAGTGAAGAACTTTTGGAAATCATTTATATTCATAGTACATATGGTATTTTGAATGTACTTATAGATGTTCAGAAGAAATATGTTACCACTGGAAAAATTGGTTTGTCTTGTATGATGGTGCTCCTACCATGGCCAGTATTACTAAAAGAGTTGTTGCAAGATTAAAAGAAAGATGCAAACATAATATAATAATTTTTGAACAGTTTCATTAAATTATTCCCCAGAAGGTTCTGTGCTTTAAAGTTTTAAATATAGAACATGCTTTACAAATACTCACAAAAATTGTAAATTATATCGGAGAACATAGACGTAATCGTCATCAATTTGCTTCCTTTCTGGAAGATAAAGAGAGTGATTACAACGATCTACCATATTATACGGAAGTTCAATGGCTTTCAAATCATAAACTGTTGAAACGATTCTTCAAATTGCTGGACGAAATTACAAACTGCAGGGAAAAATTATGAATGTGCTGAATTAAAAGATGGGCAACGGATAAAAACCTGGCTTTCTCAGTTGATCTTACACAAATAATCTTAACTTAATTTTAAACTTCAAGGCGAAAATCATGTTTAAACTCTATTGAACTATTAAAAATTATTACTTTGGCGAAAATAGGAAGAAAAAGAAAACTTGTCTCACTTTGAAAGCTCTCAAAATCTATTGGTTAAATCCCATAAGTTAAAATTCGTGGAAGGTGCTCACTAAATTAAATTGTTAGAAACGAGAGATTATAGATCGAGGATTTTCTGATTTTAAAAGCTGGGTGAGTTTTACAATTTCGCACTTTTACCTGACCTCTATCTATCGATATTGAAATTGTTGATGAAAGCTTACATGTGAAATCAATTGAAATCCAATGCGATTCTTTGTTGAAACAAAGATCTAATTAAAGTTGGAATTCTAGATTTTCATACATATTTCTTAGTAGATCGTTTTTCTAAAATTTATCGTTTGTTATGCGAATAATGGTTATGTTTGAAAGTCCTTATTTATATGGGGACAATTATTTTCTTTAATGAAACGTAGCGAAAATTCCAGAGAGGTCAAGATTAACCAATCAACATTTACCGTCCATTTTAAAAATTGCATCAGTTCAATATTTTCAATCAAAATTCGATTACTTGCTTTTTGAAAAGAAAACAGTGTCAAATATCTTCTAAAAAGTAATGTTAGATTGTATTTCTTACAATAATTTTTTTTTCTAAAGAATGTAAACTATATATTTATATTTTAAGTTAAAAAAATAACATGAAATATAAAAAGACTACGTATGTATAATATACAACATATTGAGTCTAATAAATGCATACTAAATTATAAAAATCGTATTTTATTGATTTTTTGAAGATTGAAAATATGCGACCTCCAACTTATAATAAAATAGACAATGGGGCCCATAATAGCTTATGAATTTGACATGACTGATTTAGAAAGTGCAGTTGAGTTGTTCATTAGATTGTCTTAAGCACTGAATCCTCGAATTATCACCAGTATATGACTACTTTAGAATTAAATCGTTAAAAAAAACATATATATTACATAATAGCCAATAGTTTATGAATTACGTAACAAGAAAAATATTATTTCATAAATTACATAAGTTACGCTCTAGTTCAGGGATGGCGAACCAGTGGCACGCGTGCCATTCATGGCAAGCGACACAATATTTGGGCACGCCACCGATCAAAACGGTTAGCATTTTACTTCAAAATAACAAAGTTTACTATGAAGTATTACGAAAAAAACGAGTGATCGGTAGTAATTTTCAGCGAGATTTTCTCTAAACGATCACGTTTATTATGTACACTGATGTGACTTCATTTGTTAAACTGAATTTATCCCAATTCGTTTGGTTGAAAATTGACAAAATTTGAAATGCAACCGAGATTTATTGATTTCCAGTCTAGTTCAATATGGATTCAAAAATTTATTGATGCAAGGAAAAAGTTGGAATTGATTGAAACAGAAAGATTAACAAGCAATACAGGCAAAAATGCTAATAATGAAATTTTGGAAACATGAAATCGATTCCAGACACATTTGAGAACTTTTTGAAGAACCTTGATCACACACACACATGCTATTTCAACCATATTTTCATCTGCTTATGCCTGTGTGTCAATGTTTTCAGAGTTCAGTCAATATTTTCAGAGCGACATTAAAGATTCGCTTAGAAATTTTTTGGCAGATGACTCCATTTCAGTATGCATTCTTCTAAAAGTAACATCTTACAACCCTAATATAAGTTATTTGTCATCTAATCTGCTACAGCAGAAGCCCCACTTTAATGTTCTTTAGTTTGAATTACACGTATAACTAAAACAGTTACTACTATAAAGTGTAAAATGTAATTTTTGGTAGTAAATAAAGAGTTCTGAGTTATTAGTATTGTAACGTCTTGAGTATAGAACCAAAGGAAAGATTGAATTTTAAAATAAAAGAAGTATTTTTATTTGCTTCACAGAGGTTTCTATTATATAAAGTCCCAGTTATATGCCAAGCCGGTGCAGTCAATCTAAGTCACGGGAACTCAATCTTTTTCCCGAAAGGCACTCGCTCAACTCTCAACGCCACCGGCGTTCATCGTCTCACCTCTCGTTCCTCTCCAATCCCTTTTTTTCAGGCTCCTCTCAAGTTTTCTCCATCCAGAACTCTCCTTCAAGTTCCCTAAAAAAAATCCTTTTAAACACCAGGGCGGGTCCACACCACACCACGCCCCTCGTCTCTTCTCATTGGCGGGCCACAAAAGTCTGCCCGCGTCCCGAGGCCACCATTTTCGGCCCCGGTCCCCGTTTTGGAATGTAAAAAGGTGCCATCATTCTTGTCGAACATCTGGATACACTTGTCTATCACACCACCTGTGTTCTATAATCCTATTCTCTCGACACCGGCCGAGGCGACAGGATTCTTTCATACAGGCTTCACCTATTGCCAATAGGGTTTCAGCTCTCTTTGGCCATTATAACTGCCAGACTGGGTGTCGGCGTTTGCCCGAGGTCGGACAATAAACAATGACCCCATGGCCACGTGCACTTGTCATTTAACAACTGTTCGGAGCCATAAAACTTAAGGGTGAAAAGAGGTGGGGTTCACCCCAATCGAAGACGTCACAGTATTTAGTTTATTATTTCCAATAGTCACAAGTCAAAATTCTTGGACGGTACGTTTATACCTCATTTCTTTGGAAAAAATGGCACGTTGACCCATAAAGGTTCACCACCCCTGCTCTAGTTATATATCAGTTTACAGTAAACTAGTGGATAAATTTGTGATAGAGTTGTGAAATCAATTACCTGTGTCCCGGAGGTAGCGAAGCGCATCGTTGTAGCCTCTTTGACAAATATCCTCCTGGATATCTGGTGAGGCAGGAAAGAGCATGTACATGTTTTTACTTCTGAGCTGCATAATGACAGAAAACCTCTTTTTTACACGGGTCAAGTGAAAACGATGCATCAAATGTACGAAATCAAAACAAGTATTTAGATCAGAATACTAAATAAAAATAGATGCTTTGTAACGCGAAACTTTTGCTTTTGTGATGAGTAAGACTTCAGTGGCAGGAGAACTACAGTTTGGTTCAGTTGAAATCTCTAATTGATGGGACGGTTGCCCTAATAATGCAATCTAAGTTGAAATCCTGTGTTTTTAAATGGTCGAGTCGTCCAGTAACAAATATTTTCTGAAAGACAAAAAATGAGTTGTCTCTATCTGAATTTATAAACCACCAGATGTAACAGCTTCTATTTGATAGAAAAACTA
The DNA here is from genome assembly GCA_019973955.1 of Trichonephila inaurata madagascariensis. Classification (NCBI taxonomy): domain Eukaryota; kingdom Metazoa; phylum Arthropoda; class Arachnida; order Araneae; family Nephilidae; genus Trichonephila; species Trichonephila inaurata. Next base: position 293,997 of record BMAV01025033.1, on the reverse strand, counting down.
AATTGCTGAATTTGCTTGCTATTGAGATTTTATTTTCAGATTGTATTATTTTAGTGATCTTCATGTAGTAAAGGTATATATGTTATTTGAGAACTCTCTCTCTCTCTGATTCTTAAAACACTACAAAAGAAATCAGCTTTTTATCTCTTATTCTATATTTGAATAAAATATTTTCTTTTAAATTCAACTTTGCTTAACACCAGTGGTGCACACAAGGGAGTGGTTCCGGATCCATCCACCCCCGAAACTTGATTTTTTTGATTAAGTATTTGTTATTAATAATTAATTTCATTAATCAATGCTAATTATTTATTCAATAATACATTTTTTACTGTTTTTTGTTCCCGAAAATTGGCAAAATGAAAAGAATATTTTGAGCAACGTATTAGAGCATGATACGAGAATAGTGGACTTCCAACCCTGCCCCCCTCGAAAAATTCCTGTGTGCGTTACTGCTAAACACGATATTTAATATCTTTTTGAGCAACGAAATCTGGATTGCAGAAGATTATCAAAAAAATTTACAATAATATTCGTCTGTATTTAAATGTTACTTTTTTAATTCTACATTTTTTTCCTAATTTTATTACATGATTTCTTATCTATTTTAGTCTTAATATTTGTGAAGTAACATGTTTTGCTTGTATTTTTTCACGTGTGCAATAGAAAAAGGTTTCAATTATGTCCATTTCTAAAAAGTAATTCACTGCGATGTTCAATGTACTTGAAAATGTTCGGAATAAAATTTGATCACATATTTGAAAGAAATCCATAGAATGTATTCCTGCAGAGTGAAAAAAGTTTTTGCTAAAGCAAGCTTAAAAGGAAATGATACTTAAAGAGAATTTCTTAAATAGCAATCAAAACTTCTGTTTAAAAGAATAAAAAAAAAATACATTTCATAAATTAGTTTCAAAATTCTTTAGAGTTGAAAACCATTAACACATTTTACATCAGGGGTCAACAACCTATGCCACACGTGACACATGTGGCACGCGGTTCAATTCTCAGTGGCACTCTGCAGTTCACTAAAAGTTTATCAATTTTGAATGGATAGAAGTTGATAAATTCATAATGGACCTTATTTGAGAAACTTCTTCAGAATTGTGAACGTTTACGGAATTACGAAAAAATCTGAAAGATAACAAATTCTAAAAATAAATTGACAGCTATTTTGTAAATTATTGAATGTCATTGCTGGAGAGATTTAATTGTTTGAAGACAAAATTGCATGTACACTACATTCCACTTTCGGTTTTATATATCGAAGGGAAAAAATCTTTCCTCATGTGAAAAATATTTAGATTTCGCGAAGAACTTGTTTGGCAACTGAATGTTTGGAATCGTGCCAAATTGAAAGTCACAAATTATACCCCAGATATTGCGATGTGAATTACAGCGGTGCAGGGACAAGGTTCAAATTAAAATGTTTATTTTTTTTTTTAATTGTATTGAAGGGGAAAACTTATATTTTATGTTATTTATTTTTTGCTTTGATAAATATGTTTAAAAAATACATAATATGTGTACAATTTTAATTCTTTTTATATTTGTTGAAGAAATAGTCGTGGATTTTATGCTGTTTATTTTTATATTAAAATATATTTTAAATAAAATTCAAAATTAAAATATATAGTAAAACTGTAAACCTATATTATTGATCTCTATTCTCTAATTTCGCATGCATTATCGCGAGAATTGAATTGTTTCAAAAATGTCCTATTGTGTGGCACGGTGAATCATATTGGTAGATTGGCTTGGCACGCCACAGCTAAAAGGTTGCCGACCCCTGTGATCTAGCCTATTATTATCATCCAGAATGCCATAATTTTTAATTTGTCTGATTATAAAAGTCCTTTTATTTTCCTTTTTCTCTTTACCAAAGAAACAAAAATCAAATAAAATTATTTTGATCTAATTTTGCGCAATAAGTATAAAAATTATGAATATACATATTTAAATCTTAATTTATTGCCAAAGTTATTTTTATTTAAAGCCATTTTTTTCTAAGAAAAGTCAAAGCTAAATAACGTTATTTATATTTGACAATTTTATCGTATAGTACTGAATTTGATTGAAAAATATATTTACCTTAAGGTATCAGACTACGTTCGCAACCGTGATTTTAAAAAAGCGCATAAATGGATAATTTTCACGATATTTAGCGTCACTTAGATTAGAATATATGTATAAAATTGTTTTAAGGACAATTTAACAAAAAAAAATTATTTAAACACAATATTTTGGCAAAAATTTAACTTAGAATAACCTTTTTTCAAAATATTCTTCTTTTATAAAAAATGCTTCTAAAATAATATTTTGTGTGTGTGTGTGCTTATGTAAAGTAGACTTCTCCAGAGAATCTGAACTTTTTTTTTGAATAATTGCCATTATTTTCAGAGTTACAACCCATTGAAATAATTATCGGCGTTTTTTTTCTTAAAATTTCTCCCCTCTGTTGTCGTAAAACATGGATAAACCCATTTCAAAGTTATATATATCAAAAATTCTAGTTGAGCTTCTGTACAGAGGTCTGAGCTATATACAGGCGAAATATTATTATAATAGAAGCGTTTTTCACAAAAGGAGAATATTTTGAAAATTGGTCATTTTATGCTCATTTTTTGTCAAAATATTGTACTTAAATAATTTTTTATTGTAATACTATTCTTAAAACAATTTTATATACATTTTCTGATATAAGTGACACTAAATGTCATAAATATTATTCATTTATACACTTTGGCAAAATCACGGTTCCGAACGTAGTCGGATACCTTAAGACTAATCAGAATATTTTATAAAGAGTTTAAAGAAAATCCATTTTTTTTATAAGTAATTTATTCCAATCAGAAACTAGATGACCTATTTAAGTTTGTTCAATACCTTCATTAAATGAACCATGCCTTTTAATAAAAGCTTGACCATAGGGAGGAGTAGTCATGATTATACGACCTGGTAGCCGATGTTGTTTCAATCAAGTCGCGACTTCGTGACCGTTTTGTATATTGGCTGATGTACATTAAAACTTTCAAGACAAAGTCCTCACGTTGTCATGCTGTGGAAGTTTGGAGAGGTTCAAGTGCCATCCTCGTCACTTGATCGTGGCTCAAAATTTTGAGATTCGTCATCAATGACTCTCGTGTAGCTTCTATAAGCGGCATTAATAAAAACAATCAAACTCATCACTTGAGCATGCTTCATAATTATGAATATTATAAATACAGCTCGCACATTGCTTTAGAGCAACATTAGTAATAAATCAGACCACTAATTCGCTAGTTAAATTATCCTTATTAAACTAAATACAGTCGGACCTGGATTCCTGGAAAAAGTTCGTAAAATAGAAAGATTAGCAAAATAGAGGTTCGTAAAATGGATGATTAAATCTTATAGTCAACCAACTTAACAAACGTTCAAATAACGTTTGTTTTTTTAGTTCAGACAGAGTGTGAACATTTCTCTTTCAATCAATGGTGTAAACTAAAAACGAATACACGTGTTCACCAAATTATGGAACTTTTAGGGTATCATTAGATCAGTTATGGGAAGCCCTTAAAGTCCTGGTACTTCCATGAAAACGATAGTCACGTAAAAACAAACAACCGGAAATTAAGAATCTTGCTAAGTCCTTCGGAAACACCCTCCGGAAGTTGTCAGATCAATAGAATTTCTTATGTGCCTTGAATGGGGAAAAAAAAAAGAACTATATTCTTTGAACTAAGGAGTGGAAAAATTCAGAAGTTCAGTTGTATTTCTTCAACAATTTAAAAACTGTGTATGCTATCTTAAAAGCGAAGTTAATAAGAAGAGTTTTCAATATTTATATACCGATTTTATTTTTCTTAAAATTTGATAAACTGTTTTTTCTGTGATATCAGAAATGAAAAAATGAATTCCATCACCCTTTTAAAGTATTTTTTGTGGACTTTTATTTTTGTTTTTACGGAATAAAAAGATTATTTTGATGTTATGCCACTAAAAAAGATTTTTTTTTATTGTTTTAGCTCCTTGAGCCCCCAAATCAGTTTGGGTTATAATGCAATTTTTTTTATTTATTTAAAAACTGATAATTTTTAATTATTTCCCCCCAAAATTCTGAATTAAACTAATTGATCAAAAATGTAAAAATATGATCTGATCTCTACTTTGGGTAATTACTTAAGTTGCATTAACGAGAAAACGAGGCCATATTCTTAAAAATAATTTATCAAAATTTTTCAAAAATTTTGAAATTAATATATATATATATATAGATCTAAATATAAATTACACACACACACAAAACATGCTGCGATACCACCACCCCTTGGATGACCGTTTCTTTGATTGTCAACGTGAGCTAGAGGTGTATGGTTTGCACAAAAGGAATAGACATTTTTAATTCTTAATATGACTTTATTAAGAATGAAACTTAAATGTTTAACAATTTAGATAATATTAGGCGAGAATCTACAATGAACAAAACACACAGTAATAGTTAAACCAAATCACGTAACTTAGACCACTATAAATATTTAATCCGCCTACTCTCACTTCTAATAATATGACAAGTCCTAATATCAAATAATCAATCCTACCTTAATCCAAATTTAGATTCAATCTTATGAAGAGGCATCTGGGCGCGCGTGCAATGGTATGCACCTTGACCTAATGGTTTATCTTCAAGGTAACTTCACAATTAGCTGTCAATTCACGCTTGTATCTCTTTCACATATAACATTCTCCAAATTGCCGTATCACTTACTGAAACTTCTGTTATTTAAAAGCTATCTTATTTGCATTTCTTTTTCACATTTCGCTTCTTGGGTTTTGGTTGGAAAACAGTTGCTATTAATCTTGGCCCCCAAGGAACCCAGAGGTCATGTTAAAGAAAAGACGCGTGAGCCCGTCACAATGTTTAATCCGTATTCCCGAATGATTCTATACATATCAGTAAAATAGTTATTCTGAGATATAAAAATATTCGAAAACGTATTCTTAAACACTTTTGGAACTGATTTCGTTACATTCATTTTTGATTAAACGAAAAATAAAATTTTTTAAAAGTAATAAATATAACATATTATTGATATACTAACGAGTATCCACTCATCAGCTCAATAAAATTGATTCGGCACAACAGTTATTAAATAATTATTAAATTCAAGTTGCTAAACTTAATAAATTATCCAATAATTATGTATGGTTTTCTGAATTTTTAATAAATAGATAAAATCCGTAGAGATTGATAAAATTAGTAGATTATTTGATTCAATTCATTGTAACTTAAATTGTTATATTTAATAAAGTGTTCAATTACATAAATTATTCGATTCTTTTTTTTTTTTAAATATTTTTATTTGTTACAATCAGTGACATTTCTAAGATATATTTTTCCCACAGATCAAAAAATATCTAAGCAGGACATGAGCATTATATCATGGACAAAGAAACGCACAATGTTCGTCTACTTTGGTGTAGTATTCACAACATTTATTTACTCTGGTTTCCTAGTTGTTGTTCTGGATCCTTATTTAAAACAGGTAATAAATATTTCGAACTACTCTTTAATCATATTACGGTAAAAAAAAATGTATTTTAAATAATTATAATCGATTACACCAACGTTATATAAAAAAAACTTCCACAAGCTTATTAACCTCAACCATGAAGAAATTTCACTTTAACCCTTTATCTACTGACGATACTTATAAGTACCACTCACTTTAAAATTACATAGACTAACCACTTTTACGAATACTATTATACTTAGCAGGGGAATGTTCTTAGAAATCTACTCTTCCAAGATATATAATAGCATGGGTTCTGTGATAAGTATTTTAGCGGGAAAAGCGAATAGTTTTATAGTAGAAATTACGTTTTCAGCGGATTGCGAAGATTGTCATTTATGTTCCGAAAAAATAGTTAATGTCAAAAGGTGTCTTATTTTTTTTGTATGCTAATGAAGACCTTAGAAAATGATTTGAATATTTATTTTAAGTGGATAGTGTGTATAACTAATTTTACATTTGAATATCTTTAATTAATTAATTAGCTCTAACTATTTAAATTTGCCAAAGTTGAGTATTTTGTTTATGTGTATCCCTTAATTTTCAATGTAGGTATTTAAAAAAAATATTGCATGAAAAAAATCTGCAGTAAATCATAATGCTGTAAATAAAGGGTTAATTAATTTTGGTCCAGCAGACGAACTAACAGATTAACTGCTTTCGGTTCGGGACGACATTATCTGCTATTGACGACAAACTAGAACCAATTCCCAGTAGTGTGAATCAACATTTTCTAGAGCAGAACACTGGACGGGCCTCGTAAATTTGAGTCACGTTCAAGTGATCTTTGGCTGGGACATTTCGTGCCAAATACAACATGAATGATCAAGTGAACAGAGCGGCACCTAAATTAGTGCCTCACTCTCATATCCACTTTATAAAACTTGTGACCTTTGAAGCTTAGTACTATTCGACGAGCATTTCCCTCCCCCATATTTCTCGTGTCTTGTCAAATTGAATTGCCCTTGAATCCGTGACACGATTCAAGTACTGCCGGTCTCTGTTCGCAGATTCGAATAAATCAATCCCTGGAGATTGATTTCGAAGATCATACGAGGATTCTTCATTGTATATTAAATTATCATATCAAGAGGTAATATTAAATCCAAATAACACGCGCACATCTTAACTTCTGTGAATTTCTGACGCTTCGGAAACGCATTAGATGCAGTGTCTCAAACAATTGAAAGTACACCTTCCTTTTACTTGATTAATTTAACTTTCAATATAAATAATACATTACCAAGAAATGCAAACATGTTTTTACTTTTACGCATAAAAAATGGTTTAATTTAAAGTAAAAATAAAGAACAATCAACGAAAACTTGCAAAATGAAAATTTCAGAAGCATTTTAAATAAACAGATGCAGATTTTTACTTCAAAAAATTGAGAATACACCAATGAAAAATTTTTTTTAATATCTCACATACAAAGAAAGTGTCAATATTTAGTTACTTGTCCTTTGGCTATTTTAATGGCTTCTAAACGTCCGCGGTACCGATTCGACCACTTTTTGGTGGTATCTGAAGATATTTTACCCCATTCTTCTTGCAACACTTGTCTTAAATGGGTTTTGCTTCTAATTTTGTGTTTTGGGACCGCTGTTCCAGCATAGCCAACAGATTTGCAATGACACTGATGTTGGGGAACTGTGGTGGTGCAACTGCTATTTACAATGAAAAAGGCGCCACATTTTGATGTTAAGTGCCGTATGTTTGGGGTTGCTGTCCAGCTGGAATATGGAATTTCCATCTAAACACAAATTTTTAGCACTTCCCTTTAGATTGTTGCGAAGTATATCAAAGTATGATATATATGGTTCTTAATGCCCATCTGTAAAAACTAAACTTCCCACACCGAATGAAGCCATAAAACCCCAAACAATGACACAGCTCCCACCATGTTTAACTGTAGGATGTAAATTTTTTAGATCCAAAGCGGTATTGGGCTTTCTCCATGTGGTGCGACGGCCGTCATTGCCAAAAATGTTGAATTTACTATCATGACTAATATAAATTTCTTTCAAAGGTTATTGGTCTTCAGTTGATGAGTTTTTCAAACTCCAAACGCTTTTTATGATTTTGTCTCAGTTGATGAACGGTTCCTTTCTAATGGCTCGACTTTTGTATCCAGCTTGTCTAATTACATTTCACTCAGTTTCAGCACTTACACTTCTGCCAATGATTTGAGAAGTTTCTGTAGAAAGTTTGAACTGCACTTTAGGATCAATCTTGTTTACTTTCAAAATTTTCTTTCTTACGACATCACTCAGAATACTTTTCCCTCCTCTCTCCCATTTATTTTTAAAGCAATCAATCATTTTTAAATTTTTTAAGGATTTTCTGGACCCAAGTAGGGTTTCTACCAACAATTTCAGCTAGTTCACGCGAATAAGATTTTCCTTTTTTAAATGATTATAATACGAATTTCTTACATAAATGCTGGTTTCTCTTCAAAGAACAATTTTCCAACTAAAAGTTTGGCTTTAATCTCGCATCTAACAAGAATGATGGTTGAAAAGATTTAAGATAAGATTAAACAAAATTAGATTAAAATAGCAATCAAGTAAAAAATATTTAATTGTACTTAAGCACATATCTCATAGGAGTATTCTTAATTTTTTGAGGCATAAGTCCACGTATGTTTATTTAAAATGTTTCTAAAATTTTTCAATTTAGAAGTTTTGGGTCGATTGTTCTTTATTTTTACTTTAAATTAAACCATTTTTTATGTGTAAAAATAAAAACGTATATGAATTTCTCGGTAATGTGCTATTTATATTGCAAGTTGAATTTATCAAATAAAAGTAAAGTGTATTTTCAAGTGTTTTTGCTACTGTATATAGACTGCCTTCATGTAGTGTTAAATAATAAAACCCAAAAATGGAACATTCTTTCGCTTAAAAAATAATTCCAAAATTAATATTATGTTCTGAATTCACTATCCTATATTATTTATATATAGCATGCTTTTTATACTACTCATTTTTATCTAAATTAATCCGTTTATTTTGTCTCCTGTGTCGTAATGCTAAATGAGTATTCACTGTATATGTTAAAGTGAAAAATTACTAATCTACGAAATATTTTGAGCAATGTTAAAAACAGATATAGGAGAATTACAACGCTGTAAATTTTCATGGAAATTGAGACATTTTTCTGTCTGAAAATGTGTTCCACTTTTATTTCGGGCTCTTTTGCATTTGACGAAGACAGTTTTAAGCATATCTCATCCAGATGTGCAGCAAGTACTTTGACAACATAATCAACATCTTGATTTTTATGCTACACATTAAACGAAAAGTTTCTTTCAACCGACTTACAAAAGATTTTTCAGTGAGTTTCAAATAAAAAAAAAAGTATTTATTTAAATTCAACATTTTACCGAGTCTTTAATCATATTATTTGGACTAATACTCTAATCAGCATTAAAAAAAAGACAGGTGTGCCTGAAAATAGATTTTTTCTTCTCCGACTCTTTGCGAAACGGATATCCTTCGGAGCAATTCAGGGAATTCTTAGAAAATTGATAAACAGAACGGCCCACTAAAATAAAGGTACACAAGTCGTGACGTAAGCACTTATTTTTAAAGCAATCAGTTGTAAAATATATTGGATGTCATAATTTATTTAACTGTTTCCTTAACCTTACAACTGCAAGCCACATAAACCCTAAGTGCACGTTATCTATGGATAATTTGGTTGTTGAATTTCTCAAAATTACTGTATTAAGAAGATTTTTATTACACAAAATAAAATAAGATTAGAATGAAAAAACAACTAAGATTTAACGTACGCTTTAATTAAAAGATCTAATTAGAGTATTATTTTTGAAGTATATCTGCAAGAGAGAAATTTTCTTTTTAATGGGAACTTCGTAATTGACAAAGTTACTTAAATCTGCTTTTCAATTGAATGAAATATGAATAAAGTTTTCTTATCTGACTTTTTTTTTAAAAAAAAAAGGCTAATAACTTAATTTTGATATTTGCTGGCAAAACTTTTTTCATTAATTTTAAACACTTTATATGTTAATAACTAAATGTATATATATTAAATATTTTATAAATGAATGTAATATTATTTTTATATAATATACACAATAATTATCGTTTTCAATAATGCATATAATAAATATTATTTTAAATATTTAAATATAATAATATATTTAACCAACCTTGTGAATCAAAAAATTTTAAAACAAATTTTCATTCAATGCTTCAAAAAGCTTTCTTTCGGAGTCCCTTGAAAAATATAAATTACTAGCTGGTATACCCGTTCTTCGCACGGGTGAACTGAAAAATTCAACAACACAGATTGAAGGATAAAAAAGTTTTTAATGAGTTAATTTTACGTGAATTGCAAATTAAACAAAAANCCAACCTTGTGAATCAAAAAATTTTAAAACAAATTTTCATTCAATGCATCAAAAAGCTTTCTTTCGGAGTCCCTTGAAAAATATAAATTACTAGCTGGTATACCCGTTCTTCGCACGGGTGAACTGAAAAATTCAACAACACAGATTGAAGGATAAAAAAGTTTTTAATGAGTTAATTTTACGTGAATTGCAAATTAAACAAAAAATGATTTTTGCATATCTCAGCTGAACAAAAAAAAAAAGAAAGAAAAAAAACCACCTTTGTTAAATTTTAAGTATGTACATCTAATAGAGAGAGCAGGTAAAAAGGATTTTTTTTTATTCATAACTCCCCGTAACACTCTTGAGGGTCGATTTTTGAAAATACCTCCCTAAGCTGATCTCTGCTCAGCAAAAGTAACACATTGTTAAAAGCTTTGTGTAATGAATGCTTAAAATAGTGTAAATAATTTATATATATCTGAAAGTGTAATACATTAATATTACTTTATGTTGTATTTATTTTATGTTAAAATTGTAATATTCGCAAGCAACACCGTTTCTTAAATTATAATCACGATTCAATGAAAAACATAGCGAAAAGTTAACGATAGAGTCAAGTTATCAAATGTCTCGCTACTCTTTCATAGCTCGAGCTTTATTAGAACTTTGTAAGACACGCCGTGTAGGGGCGAGATGCACGTTAATACTTTATATACCGCATAATGATTTACTGCAATTTTTTCATACAATAATTTTTTTTGAATCACTACATTGAAAATTAAGGGCTATACATAAACAAAATACTCCACTTTGGGAAATTTAATTCGTTAGAGCTAATAAATTAAAGATATTCCACTGTAAAATTAATTATATACACCGTTCACTTAAAATAAATAGTCAAATCGTTTTTTAGGTCTTCATTAACATACAAAAACATAAGACATCTAAATTTTGTCATAAACTATTTATTCGGGACAAAAATAATAATCTTTGCAATGCGCTGAAAACGCAATATCTGCTACAAAACTATTCGCCTTCCCCGGTAAAATACTCATCATAGAGCCCGTGCTTCCATAAAGAGTGGAAGAGTGGATTTCAAAGAATATTCCTGCTAAGTATTGGTAGGATATTCCTTCTAAGTTGGTGTGGTGTGGTAGTTAGGAGAAGGGGGGTTCCAGCTCGAGTGTCGTCCACGTCACTTGACCATGGTTAAAAATTACGTGGTCCGTTGCCAAAAGCCCTCGTGTAGCTGAACAGTGCGACGTTAA
>BMAV01025033.1:240061-255329 GCA_019973955.1 Trichonephila inaurata madagascariensis | reverse complement strand
ATATATATATATATATATATATATATATATATATATATAGGGAATGTGTCAACTAATATTAGGAATTGAAAAAGGGGATACACACACAGATAAGTTTTGAAACCGATGAAGCTCTGTTGTATATAAAGACTCCTTATCTGGAAAAATATTAATTTATTGTGGTACAATCATTTCACGATGAAATATATATATATAATATTAGCTTTGTTTTTTTCTATTATGTCAAAAATTTCTGCTGTACGGGGAAGGTGGATCCATAAGGCTTTGCTTAACCCTAAATCGCTGGCCTAATTCAGCGACAACTCTAGAAATCATAATAGGTCTCCATTTTAGTCCAAAGACTCTTTTTGTTGTGTACATTTGTTGTGTCTCTTGAATTGCAATTTCTTCCTTCTTTGGCATTGTAGGTTTTGCAAGTTTTTCACTTGGTATCTTATTTTATTATACTATATATATATCATTGGTGCACACAGGAATTTTTCAAGGGCAGAGGGTGTCGAAAGTCCACCATTCTCATATCATACCCTAATAGGCCACTAAATATATTCTTTTGATTTTGTCGAGGTGTGATTCGAAGTTCCACCACGAAACAAAATTATGAGGTCCGTCACCAAAAGTCCTCGAGTAGCTGAATAATGCGATGTTAATATTCACTCACTCTCTCGCTGGATTTTGTAGATTGTAAGGAACAAAAATTAGTAAAAAATAAATTATTGAATAATAATTGGGTAATTAATAAAATAAATTATTAATAACAAATACTTAATTCAACTTTAGGTCCTATATGTATAATAATAAAAAAAAATTAAGGGTGATGGGTAGATTCTGGACCCTTTTGTGTGTACTAAATCACTGTTTCAAGGAAGTAGATTCTTAAGTTTCACTTGTTTTTATTCATTTATAATTAATAAATGTCCTTAAAAGCATAGATTTTCTTGGAATAAATACGTTTGAAGTGTAGAGTTTTGAATTTCTATCAAACTATTCCTCAAGCACATTATCCCTTTTTTACGTATTCCCTGCGAAATAAAAAAAAAACTTTACAATATTATGGAGCAAACTCTGTTTTTTGTATCTAACTTGATCCCATACAACATGATTTCTATGATGCTCTACTTTTTAGATCCAAACTCTCCTGAAATTGAGGCTAATATGTTAGCATTTTGTATTGAGCTAGTGAAATTTATGGAATAATTAAGGATTTATTCGGATTTCTTGAATTCTTATGCCTTGTTCAATACTTGCCAAAAATATGTCAATGCTATCCTCCTCTTTATACCAATATTACATTTTTAATATTTATTGATTTCTAGTTTTTTAAAATACTTTTGGTCCACAGAATAGCATGTCTATTTCAAGAAGAATACTAAAATTTATCTTTCGGTCAAATGTTTAGTTTTGTAGATATAACATTTTAAAAAGAAATTCATGATAAAATGCATCAATTGACTCTTCACTTTTTACAAAACAGTTTCTTGCAATATTCCTTCTAGTTTATGTAAAGTTTTGCTAATTTTTGTTACAAAATCACTTTAAAATTTTAGTAATAATAGTCAATATTTTAGTTATAAAAAAGGAATGTAATCGTAAGATTCCAACATCATTTGAAACTTTCAAAGTGGCTCAATAAAGACGTACAGGAAAGAAATAGTTTTAGCAAGAAATTTTAAAATTATTTAGCTTTCCCCATGGTTTTCAACCGTTTTATAAAAATACATTTATTACTGTTCAGAGAAGTTGCCTTCGTTTCCCAAGGTTATATCAACCAGTTTCGCAACCATAAAACTTTTACGATATTATTTACACGAAGGGGATTGATTGCTCCATAATCCCCAGAATTCGTGTTTCTCCCGCGAGTGTCGTAAAACTGAATATTAGAACCTGAAATTGACAGAATATCTTGATTCTAGCCAGTTCCGGCTTAAGGATCATTGAAGCCCTAGGCCAGGGACGGCGAACTAGTGGCACGCGCGTCATTAACGTGGCAAAATATCTTGAGCACGCCATCGATTCAAACGATTTGCATTTTAGTTCAAAATAACTAAGTTAACTGTGAAAAAAATTACAAACAAACGCGAGTGATCGGTCGCGGTGCGCCTAGAGCACGCTCGTTGGTTATTGCCTTAGTTGCATCGTGGTCTTCAATTTCTAATGATGTAGTTTGTCTACGCATCACTTGGTCAATTTCGTTGTTACAACAGTATTTTAAAGTTTGTGTTATATTTACGATTTTTATAAATGTTATTTAACATGGCAAGTTCAGCAAAAAGGGTAAGACAGTAAATGTAACAAAAAATCTCAAACTCATTTGTCAAAAAAGTGAACCAGGGTAAAAAGAATTAACTGCTTAGAATCCGTTAGGCAGATGACTCCAATTCAACATGCTAAAAGTACATCTTAAAATCCTAATATAAGTTATTTGTCATCTAATCTGCAACAACAAAAGTCACACTAACGTTACTTTAATTTGAATTACATGTATAACTAACACATTTACTACTATACAGTGCAAAATGTATTTTTTTAGCAATAAAGAAAAAGATTTTTGAGTTGCTAGCATTTAGTTTTATTATTTTCCCAATAATCACATGTCAAAATTATTTGATGGCACGTCTGTACTTCATTAAACATTTCTTTAGAAAAAATGGCACGTTGATCCATAAAGGTTCGCCACCCCTGCCCGAGGCATGCTCCCTCCCCCGTCAGTAAAATTGGTCAAAAAAAGGTTCTAATGGCATTTGTATTAGTCATGTTAATTAAAAAGAGACATTATTTATTTCAAATATCAGAAGAAAAAAAGGAAAAATATTGAGCACAATAAAAATCAAGGCATACATAATCTATAATTTAATGAAATCGAGTTTTTAGTAAAGAGAGCAAACGGAAACTATTTGTCGAAGTGTTTGGACTAATAAAAAAAATAACTGCTGATAAATAACCATTCACATCTAAAATTTTTTGCTGCATAACATTTTAAGGCCTATATCTACAGCATTATAGCATATATTTATCCTTTATATTTTGTAAAATTTAACGGACACACTTTTTCAAATTATTTAAGTGTCTGTTTTGCCAGTTCTATGCATGTGTAAGGCGTTTTGAACTCAAGAAATGTTGCAAAATGTTCCATTTGGCGGTCCATCTTTTATATTATATCGAAAAAATACTCAGTGTATCGAATAACTACGATGTACTTCATGTATTAAATCTGGTGCAGGCTGCAATACTCAGAATCTTTTATTTGGGTTATAATTTCAAATAAGCTTTTTGAGCCATTACCTGGATTCACTTTTAAAATAATTTTCGATTTATACGAGATTTTCACTTTGTCAGTTTCCATACTTGCTTGTGAAAGTTGCTAAAAATTCGAATAGTCTGATGAGTTCCAGCAGCCCTAAAAAAATTATTATGAGGTGAACCAAATTTCTCTATTGTACCTCAAAAAACATGATTTCCTTGTGATAAAGAACAGATTACACAACTATGACTCTTTGCAATACGTGTTATATTCTACGAGGTAGGCGTCCAAAATAAAAAAATTTTCACAAAATAAAAAAAAAATCCTGTTCCGATCCAGAATTACACACACACACAGAATTTTGTGGTCTACGAACGCTTTTTTATAAACGCGTGGCAGAGTGTCCGACCCAATTGAAATTATTACCATGAACAATTCACACTCTTTCAAGTAAGTTTTAAAAAAGTTCTATAAAAAGTTAATTATTTTAAAATAATGTAAAGCATTTTGCTAATTTTAGGATTAAAAAATAATTTAACTTAATCATAAATTTCTTATAAAATGTTTCTTTTGTTTTACCTGGAATAAGTTCTTATATATGTTATACTCATGGTTGCGTCAGAGTAGGGGTCTTCAAAACCCGTGGCCCGAGGACCACGAATGGCCCGCTGAAGGCATTTTAGTGACCCTTCATTTGAATTGGATGCAATTTCAAAAGAAAAACTTTTTGTTTTAAAGAACACTATTTCTGAAAATGACGAATTTTTCAAAAATTTCACTCTACCTTAAATAATTTTATATATAAAAAATCTGACTATATGCATAAAACCTAGGAAAGTTTCGGAAAAAAAAGGTGGAATCTTATCATTAACAGATTTGTGCAAGTACTATATATATATAATATATATAGTACTTTTTATATATATATATATAAAGTGAAGAAGTACTAGAACCTACAGTGCTAAAGCAGGAAGGTTGGGAATTTATAGTGGAAGGTTGAATTTTCAATCTCCAGTATTTATTTTACATGTAAGTGGGTTTATTTATTTATTTTTTATTATTATTCCTCTCTTTGAGACATTCATTACTGTTCTCTTTTCTGAGTTTCATTTTATTATATTAGCAATTTTTCTTCCACGTGTTGTATTAGGCTTAACTTTTCAACTTGGTTTTTTTCCTATTATGTCGAAAGTTTCTGCTGTATGGGGAAGGTGGATCCATAAAGCATTGCTAACCCTAATTCGCTGGCCTAATTCAGCGACAGCTTTAGAAATCATAATAGGTCTCCAGTTTAGTCCAAAGACTTTTTGTACTCATTTGTTTATATATATATATAATCTCTTTGTAAATGTCATCTCTTCCATTAGAATCGGTTCTAGTCTTGTAAAATAAACCTCCCTTTTTTTATATAAATTTCCTGACTACGATATTTTTTGACAGTCGTGTGGCTCGCGGATCACTGCATTTATTGATGAGGCCTGCGTATCATTGTAAATTTATTAATTTGGCCCTCTCTCGAGCGCGTGAAAGGTTGAAGACTCCTACGTTAAAGTACCCGCTCAGTATGTGGCTGATTGGGTCAGACAGGGGTGACCAACCCAAATGACCTCCCGGGCCACTTCGGAAAAACATTATAATCTCGCGGACCAGCGTATAAAAATATATATACCTTTATATTACACTTGGACCCATTACAAACATTTATTGGAGTGAAAATATTTAAAGCAGCTTGATATATTATTATTGTTTTCATTGTTCTTCATTTATACAAACATAGATAATATGGTAATAATAATGCAATGATCAAGTAATGTTTAATTTAACTAGTGAGGTATTTGTTTCTCAACTCTTTCACTTAGGTTTTGCAAGTCGATCTCAATGCATGTATTTGCGTATCGTAATTGATGTTGTAGGCCGAGTAGTAGCATGTCGAGCTTCCACACCACAGGTCAGGGGTTTTATCCTCAGGCTGGGTTAGGTCGACTCAGCCTTTCATCCCTTCAAATGAGTCGATAAATGAGTACCAAGCTTGCTTGGGGACTAAAATACTGAGGGTTTCTCTTCAAACTGACCACCTGATCGAGACATTTGGCTCATGCACCTCAGCGCCCAATGGTCGCGTATACTGAGAGGGGCTCAGTAGGTGTTGGCCCTCATGAGCTGTTGCGCCACTGAGTTTAGTAATTGATGCTGCAGGTTTTCATCCGTTAAGTTTGAGCGCGATTTGTTTGATAAATTTCAATTTAGAAAAAAAACAACAGATTCGCAGTAACAGCAGCAACATGATAAAATAGAAACAGTCATAGGACTTATTTGCTAAAAAAAACTCTCTTAAAACAAAAATATTGTACAAAATAGACACATTTTGTAAAGTTATAATGAATCTCGAGGGCCACAGAATTATTCAAGGCGGGCCACATGCGGCCCGCCAGTTTTATTAGAACTTTACAAAATCTGATTATTTTATGCAACATTTTTGTTTTTAGTGTAGTGTTTTGTAACAAATATATTTCATGTTTCTATTTTATTACGTCACTTCTGTTTCACACATACTTAGAAGTGGGCAGTATTGTATTGCAGCGACCCCCCACAGCATCACGCTTGATTCCTATAACTTTGTCGCATTGCTTATTCTAGAGTTAGGCATATTTGATCATTGTATTCTTTTTTAAAATTGTCTATGTTTGTATACTTAAAAAATAATTAAGACAATAATAATAATTCATTCCGTTTTAAATTGTCGCACCAATAAATGTTTATAATGGGTCCAAATCTAATATAAGGGTTTACTTTTTATATGCGGCCCGCGGGATTATAATGTTTTTCCGAAGTGACTCGCAAGGTCATTTAGGTTGGTCACCCCTGATCTAGATATTTAGCAGCACACAGATTTTAAAACCATGTGAGGTACTGAACCTTGTAAGAATTTTGCTTTTTTTTTTCTTCTGAGCTTTGCATATTGGATAATCCGAATATCTGCTGTACAACTCATCTTTGCAAGCATATAATTTGAGTGGCCGTGGTCATGGCCACCAATTCTTGGAAGGCTTTGTCGAGTCACAGGTTTGAATCCTAACACCACTGAAGAACTACAGTGCAAAGTGATTGATGTAGGATTAAATATACCGTAGCTCAAAGTCCTCACGTTGGCGTGGTGTAGAAGTTAGGAGAGGGGGTGCCAGGTGTCGTCCCCGTCACTTGACGATGGTAACAAACTAACAGGGTGGCCAGGGTAGCCTAGTTGTCTGGGTATCGGATAGTGGCTGGCTTGTCACAAGTTCGAGCCCAGTACCACTAAAGACCCGCCGTTTTGGGGAGCGATGCACGTTGAATCTGTCGTGAGGTCAAACGTCCTCCCATTGGTATGGTGTGGTAGTTAGGAGAGGAAGGTGCCAGCTGAGAGAGAGAGGTGTCGTCCTCGTCACTTGACAATGGTTCAAAATTACGAAGTCCATCGCCGAAAGCCCTCATGTAGCTGAACTGTGCGACGTTAATATTCACTCACTGAACAAATTAACAGGTCCGCCACCAATAGCCCTCCTACTTTTGTAAAAAAATATAAATGGTAAGATTTCTACTCAATAAAGTTAAATGCGAGGGTGGTTTTTGGTTTCCTGGAAAGCCGTTTTGTATCTCTAAACCTTTTATTGTGAGCTTGATTCCATTGTATTGCTTCAGAATGGAACGTTAATAAACAACCAATTGATGCTAATAATATCAAATCCCTTATTTTTACGAAGGAAAAATTCGATGATTCTTTTAAAAACGATTTCGATGATTTTTTTAGTAAACTTTAGATACTAAGCTAGGAAAAAAGATAATGGATATTTTTACTTAACATTTGCTTAAATTTTTAAACTAAAATAACTAATACTTAAAAACCTTATTGCTAGAACAGGCATTTTTATATCAGAAAAAAGAAACTACTTCATGCTAAACAGTGAGAAAATTACAATAAATTTTCTTCCGCCCCCTTCATGAGTACATTACATACAATCGGTTGCATATTTTTTTATCGTTAACTATGTATAAATTTTATCTTCCGAAGAGTGCCAAGAGCGTAGATAATGATATTGAATGTATGAACTTCTGTTTTTACTAGTCAACAATGTAATGCTTTATAATTATAATACTTATTTTGTTTAACTATAGGCTAGAGCAGGGATCGGCAACCTTATAACTATTGTGTGCCAAAGCCAATCTACCAATATGATTCTAAGTGCAACTCAGTAGGAAATGTTTGAAACAATTCGATTCCCACGGTAATGCATGCATAAATGTCAAAAGTACAGATTTAGAGTTTTATTATATATTAATTGTACATCATTTGAAGGTATTTTTTAACATAAAAAACAGCATAAAATATGACTATTCCTTCAACTGAAATCAAAAATTAAAGTTGTCCATATATTATGTACTAGCCGTTACCCACCCGCTTCATTGGGTATTTCACGATGTTGTATAAGTAAATACTGTTTATATATGTATAAATTATTGAGAGATATCTAGCATTATAAGAATTCGATTGTACTGAAAAATATATTTATAGCTGTAACTCTCGCCTGTTAATGTAAAAAGGACAGAAATTATAATTTCTAATTTCTATTAATATCTAAAATAGATGTAGAAAGATTTTTTGCTCTCACTTAACCCAATAATCAAGTGGATTTCCGCCAAAGCAACTTTCAGTGGATCTCTACTCCATAAAATAAACATGCGTGCTAAATTTCAAGTCTAAATCTAATAGAGGAAAAACGGAATTTTTATCATCAATATGCCCCGTAACCCCGTTGAGAGCATTCTTAGTAGATTTCAATTCAACAAAAGAAACATGCAAACCAGATTTTATTATTATAGTCCTTGTAGTTCGAAAACAATAATTTTGTCTATCAATACGCCCCAATAACTCCCCCACTTCCCGCTGGAGTTGATTTCCGTAAAATCCATTCGTAATGGAACTCAATTCAACTAAAAAAGCGTGCTCAACAAGTTTGAAGTAAATGGGTTAATTTCAAAAACAGGAATTTTTCTATAACTCTCCTTAACCCCTCGCAAACCCACTCCTTTCATGGTCGGTTTTCGCAAAACTCTTTGTTAGAGGAACTCTATTCCATGCAAGAAACATACCTTCTAATTTTCAAGCAGGTGGGTCTAATAGTTGAAAAACGGAAATATTTATCCCTTAATCCCCCTCAGTGCTCCTTGGGGGTCAATTTTCCCCAAATCTATTTTGTAGCAGATCTCTACTCCATGAAAGGAATCTGCTTATCAAATTTCAAGACTGTACTTCTAATAGTTTAAAAATGAAAATAATTATCTATAACGCCCCTTAAGCCCCCTCACAACGCCGCTTAGGAAGCGATTTTCACAAAACCCATCTTACGGCGGATCTCTACTCAATGAATGGAATCTGCTTACTCAATTTCAAGATTTTACGTCTAATAGTTTAAAAAAGATAATTGCCTATAACGCCCCTTAATTCTCCACAACGCCACTTGGGGGTCGATTTTGGCAAAACTCATTTTGTAACGGAACTTACTCCAGGAAAGGAATCCACTTACGAAATTTCAAGACTGTCCGCCAAATAATTTAAAAACGGAAATGATTATCTTTTACTCCCCTTAAGTCCCTGCAACGCCACTTGGGATTCGATTTTCACAAAACTCATTTTCTAGTGGATCTCTACTGTATGAAAGGAGAATCCGCCTATCAAATTTCAATACTGTACGTCTAATAGTTTAAAAATGGAAATAATTACGCATAACGCCCCTTGGAGGTCGATTTTCGTAAAAGTCATTTTGTATGGGATTTCTATGAAAGGAATCAGTGTACCAAGTTTCAAGACTGTTCATCTAAAAGTAATAATGGAACTAATTATCTATAACACGCCTTAAACCCCCGTAACGCCCCTTGAGTTTCGATCTTTGCAAAATCCGTTCTTACCTGATGTCTACTCCATGAAAGGAACCTGCCTAACAAATTTCAAGTCTGTAGGTTTAATAGTTCCGGAGATATTGCGATTAGTTAGTGAGTCAGTGAATGAGTCGCTTTTCTCCTTTATATATATAGATTATATCTCTTTTTTAAACATATTTATTAAAATAAGAAATAAACAACATAAAATATAAGTATTCCTTCACTATAGTTAAATAAAAAATAAATATTTTTAATGCGAACTTTGTCCTTCCCCGCTTTACTTCATATTGCAATATCAGGGATATAATTAGTGACTTTCAATTTGACCCAATTCTGAGCATTCAGGTGTTAAGCAACATTTTTAATGACTAAAAATATTTTTCATTATTCAATTGTTCACTGTATTTTTAGAATCAAAAGCGGAAAGCAGGATTACACGCACAATTTTCTTCAATCAATTAAATTGCTCCGTCAATGACATCCATCATTTTAAAATAGCTGTCGATTTGTCGTTAATTATTTTAAGATTTTTACGCAATTTTGTAAGTTTTGCGTTCCATTGTTCTGAGGATATTAGTGCAAAAAGTTCTATTTCAAAATCATCAATTTCCATTCATTCAAAAAATTGTCGAATTCATAGTCATGTAGAGTGTCACTGAAAATTGTACCACGTGCCAAACCTGGCTTGCGTGCCATTGGTTGCCGACGTCTCTGGGCTAGAGAATACTGATTAGTTATTGCATTTCTATATAACATAATTTTATAAATTGCAGTATGATTTCAAGTAATATTTTTGTTTCCCATTTTTTACTGGAAAGTTTGTGTTTTAGTCATATGGAGGTTTTTTATGATCGAAATAAGCTTGAGCAATTTTTCAAGTGTTTTTATTACATTATTTAGATTTTTTTCTTTGTATTACTAAATTGTCTTGTATATTGTGCTTTAAAATAATAAATAATGAGTAAACGCGAGAAAGAAAACACATTAAAACAATCAACTAAGAACAAATACCGAATGGTAAAGAAAAATTTGTTGTGAATGTCTAAAATAAACATTAACTAAAAAAAAAATGCACTAAAGAACGTATATAAGTGCTACAGGTGAATACTAGGAAAATGAATAGTGTTAGAATTTTTTTGGTACTTTATTTCGAGTTATAAAATCGCACCAAAAAAATATTGTTATTTGATGATTTATAAAAATTATCTGAAATCCTTTCTTCACATTAATTGCCAATTACTTTCTTTTTTTATATATATCTATAAATCAAATTATGTTTACTATTAAAAAACCCCTAATTTGCTTCTGTAAAATACCTATTCTAATATATATATATAATCAGTGGCGCACACTAGGGGGTCCTCGGTTTCGGACCCCCACCCCCATAGCCCTTAATTTTTTTTCTTTAACTGATTAAAATCCTATGTATATATATATTATGTAAAATTGATTAAGGTATCCGACTACTTTCGAAACCGTGATTTTGCAAACGCATATAAATGGATAATATTTATGATATTTAGTGTCACTTAGATTAGAAAATGTATATAAAATTGATTTAAGAATAGTATTACAATAAAAAATTATATTGAAGTACAATATTTTGACAACAAATGAACATAGAATGACCCATTTTCAAAATATTCTCCTTTTGTGAAAAATGCTTCTATTATATATAATAATCTTTCGCGAGTATATAGATCAGACCTCTGTACAGAGGCTCAACTAGAATTTTTGAAATATATAACTTAGAAGTGGGTTTATCCGTGTTTTACGACAACACAGGGGAGAAATTTTAAGAAAAAAACACCGATAATTATTTCAATTGGTTGTAACTCTGAAAATAATGTGAATTTTTCAAAAATCATAGTTGAGCCTCTGTATAGAGGTCCGAGCTATATACAGGCAAAATATTATTAGAGTAGAAGCATTTTTCACAAAAGGAAAACATTTTGAAAAAAGGTTATTCTAAGTTAATTTTTTGCCGAAATATTGCATTTAAATAATTTTCTTTGTAAAAAATGTCCTTAAAACAATTTTATATATGTATTCTAATCTAAGTGACACTAAATATCATGAAAATTATCGATTTATGCGCCTTTTTAAAATCACGGTTCCGAACGTAGTCGGATACCTTAAGTATTTGTTATTAATAATTAAATTTATTAGTTAATGCTATTTATTTAATCAATAATTAATTTTTTATTGTTTTTGTTCCCGAAAATCGGCAAAATTAAAAGAATATGTTTGGCGGCGTATCGAAGCATGATATCAAAAAATGGTGGACTTTTCGATCCTGGATCCCCCCCTTGAAAATTTTTTGTGTGAGCTACTACTATATATATAATATATATTTATTTATTAGTAGCTCACACAAAATGGCACAGATATGCTAATTTATATATATAAATTAGCATATCTGTGATTCTATCTTTCTTTATGAAATTATTCAAAATAAATTTCAATGAACATATCAAGCAACATTCTAGATATAAAAATAAGAATGTTATTACAAGTTTTCTCCTTGTCTTAAATATCAAATTTAACTGATAAATTTTACATCCGTCAGAACTTTTAGCTTATAAACAATGTGCACTGAAGCAACATGAAGACTTTGCCCACTTTAGATGGGTTAACGTTGCATTTTTAATATACGCACGTGTTCTTTCTTCTGTTTCATGCCGATATCAGAATTCGAGACGAGACTATATTTATATGTATACAGGAGTGTGACGAAACTGTTCAAATGGCATTGAAAAAACGCAGCGGGAGGAAGCCGAGACTAGTCAGACCTCCTACGGCAGCTTTTTAAGAAACGAGAAGCTCATTTCTAGCAATTTCGACGCATACAAATACCATGTGGTCTTCGAACGATCCGGACGCCAGAAAGGTTTACTCATTGAGGCTTATTATCACTTGTGACGTATGATGTTATCTGAGGGTTTTCCGGTCGAAAAGGAAGGGGGTTTCAAACTAAGCGCTTTTTCTTTCTATAATAATCGAAAACGAGTGTTTAACAGTCTCAATCCTTATCTCGTATTTTAGAAAATCACCAGATTTTATTTATCTTTTGGAATTATGGGCAACACAGTAAAAATATTAGATAAATACACTGGCGTAGCTAACCCTTAGTGGGCCACGTATCGAAAATTCTTTGGGAGCCCTTTTTTGGAAAATAAATAAAAATGATTGCATTGATAAAACTTATATGAAAATGTCAAAATAAGTATACATAGACATAATGTATTTAAAAGCTTTAGTACTTAAGAATTAACTTAGTTGTTTAAATAGAAGAATTGACTTTTTGCTTTCAGAATCAACTTAATAATATAGTATGAATATAAAATATAAATTATTTTTACTGTTATTGTCTCCAAAAATTTTTTTGGAAAAAGGATACTGTGTAGTCTTAAGTCCGAAAACCAATTTTGGCCTTTAAAAGTTCTAAGATGATTTTTAATAATTTTTAGTTTAGAAAAACTTTCAGTTGTTCCAGTTGTGACAGAAAGAATATAAAATACTAGGCATGCTATCAGAACATCCGGGGGAAACTGGAGGTGAGGCTACTGAAATTAAGTACCAATAATTCTGCGAGCTTTTTGATAGCATGGATTTTTTCAATTTCGGATTTTAAACAGCTTTTTAAAGTACTTAATTGTTCATAGATACTATGTGTTAAGTACTTATCATATTCAATAGCTAGTTTTATGGCCTTTTTTATTTCTTAGTTTAAAAAGGATAAGTGTTTATCCGTTTGTAAGATTTCGAAAATATTGCTAGGATCAAGGGAACTGAAATCTTTGTCGGGTTTGGGATATTAACACATTTAAGTAGCAATGATACAACATTGATTTTGAAAAACGATTCAGGATCTGAAATGCTCTAAACTCATAAAAAAGCGCGTTTTCTTCTTTCATTTCTGAAAGCATGGCATTACACTCCATTCATTTGCAAGATCTCCGGACTCGTTTAGCAAACAGCTGAATGAATTTTGATTTCTTATTAGTGTCAGTCTGCTTGGAAGATTATTCAACAGAATACCAGCCTTTCGTACGTTACTTTTTTCATGCTGTAGGTTTATAGAAAAAGGGTCTATGATTTTATGTAACCAAGAAAAAAATGATCACAAGTATTTCATAAAGCCATACCTCTCTAATATAGTAATTATATATTTATATTCGTCACGTTTAATAATTAAGCTTACAAAATGCATTCATTATCAATGAGTAATTGTTTCGAATTAAGATTAAGTGTCATTTTATAGTGACCATCCATTTTGTACAAATCTAGCAAATAATTTTTATAACATGGATTAAAACCTAATTATTACATGATATGAATAATTGTTCAATTTAGTATTTTTAAAATTATAAATGAAGGGCTTGCTAAATCAAAACAGTTATAAAAATTAAAAGTTTCTCTGATTTAAAAGTTTAAAAACCGTAAGACATATCTGCAGGCAGTTTAGTTTCTCAAAACGTTATTACAGGATGAGAACGTTTATTGGATTTCAGCATAACTTAGATCTTTGAATTGAAAATAGCGCGCGATTTCTACTTATTTCACACAATATTAACAAATCCGTTATATACAAGAAGTGGTGAAAAATTTAAAATTATTATTTCAAATGTAATTAATTTATTGTCTTGTGTGTTGAGGTAATATCTATGCATTCCTCATTTTATTTTAATTATTTATTGAAACACATGTATAAATTTAAAATTCATGATAAATGTATGCAATTTTTAAACTGCGTTTTTTTTCTTAGTTTCATAATACATGACTTAAAAGAACGTGGAACATATAACTTCTTCTTTACTATACAAATATATTATCTGAAGCCCAGTGGATGAGTGGGGGGAGGGGAGGGGTAGTGTATCGCGCTTCCACGCCACAAGTGCGGGATTCAAACCCCAGCCTAGGCAAGGTCAAATCATCCTTTCAACCCTTCAGTGGGTCGATAAATGAATATCAAGCTTGCTTGGAAACTAAACACTGGGAAGTTGGCGTCAGACAGATCACAAGAATGACAGGAATGTTCCTCGGAGCCCAAGGTCATGAAATTGAGAAGGGCACAGAAGGCATTGGCTTTCTATGGGCTGTTGCACCACTGAGTTTGCTTTTATATATAATATCTATTTCACATGGTTTTACAAGGAATTTCCTATAATGTTTTAACCGTGTAAAAATAAAGTCGGATGTGATATGAACTATATTGTACAACATAAATAAAAAAATGGGAAAAAAATCTTACCATTACAATCCAAATAAGTCAGATTTGTAGACTAGGAAAAAAAGCTGCAATTTTTGGGAATTTCTTTGCAGTATTTTCTTTATTTTAATTTAATTTAGTCTTTCTTTATTTTAATTAGTTTTTAATTCTGTTAATAATAGATCGAGTAGAAACCTTTTTAATAATATAATTATTAAATATTTACCGAACCAGTAACACAAAGAAAAAATTTTTTTTGTAGAATCGGAATGTAAAATATCTTCAATTTATTAAAAAAAAAAAACTCTTTTTAAATTTCAATTTTAGTTTTAACTGTACGGACCGTTCCATGCGGGCGCCCCCACACACACACACAATCGCTTAAAAGTGCATTTATACTTAAAATGGAGTTTTTTAAGTATGGTTATTCTCAGAAATTTTTGCGTATTTATCAACATATAACTAAAAGTATAAATAATTTGAGAATGTTTTATTTTGTACATAATTTTTACAGTAAGTTTAAAAGTTTTTGCTGTTGTAAAAAGTACTTAGGAGAATTTATTCAGAAATTAATGTAATTGGACAGCTTGGCCACGAATTTCAAATCTGATAACCCAGGGGTGGGCAAACAGCAGCTCGCGGCCTACATGTCAATAATAACAATTTGCTTTCATTTAAAATTCACACGTTTCAGTTTCAAACTATAAAAGTATCCGAAAATAATCATAGTCAATGATTAGTGAACAAATCAGTATTTTAGTTTTCATAGTAAAATTCTGGTACAATATTAATTCATTAGAGTTAATTGCAATTAATGAATAAATAGTAACAAACAAAAATAATAGTCCAACATCATAAAAAAAGGAAAATCGCTCGTTGTGTCCCTGTAGCGCAATGGATAG
>BMAV01025033.1:207518-225061 GCA_019973955.1 Trichonephila inaurata madagascariensis | reverse complement strand
TCTTGTTCAAATTTTCAATCGTTAATAAAATATTTTTTATGCATCCACTGAAGTTCAAATACAATGTTTTAAGCTTGTAGATGACACTTAATGTTAATACAGTTTCTTCTAATATTAATTTTTTTTTTAATTTGAAACTTATTCTGCTTTATTTCTGACGAAGTTAGAACAAGCGCCAACAGATGGCCCCAGTAAGTTTTTCTAACGAATTTTTTCTTGGCTGCAAGTATATTTTTTTAAACTTGTAGTGGATGACACTTGATGTTAATACAGCTTTTTCAAGTATTAATTAATTAAATTTAATTAACGAAAATAAAAATTTTCTTTGTTGACCTTAGTAAGAATTGACTTAAAAATATTTTTTTTTATATTACTTGTACACAATTCTTTTCCTTTTTTTCGACTATATAAACTTAAAAATTTCTTTTGCTTCCATTATATTAATTTTCTTTCATTGATAGTACATAATACAATTCCAAGTATATCTTTTTACTCTATTTTACATCATTTCTTTTTTATCGTTAACGATATTTGGATTTATATATAATTCATTGTTATGAATATCACTTTTTTGTTAAAAAGGAAAGTCACGTATGCTCAATACTTATGTTCTTCAATCAAGTATACTTTCCCACTTATGATCTGTCGTGCTGAATAATGGTGCTGTTACACGCTCAATGAAACTCTCAACGTCACGTTGTGTAAAGTAGAAATTAGGAAAGGGAAGTTCCAGTTAAGGAGACATCTACGTCAATTGATTATTGTTCAAAATAGCAAAATCTGTCATGAATAGTTCTCGTTTTATTATAGTGCAACAGTACATTAGTTACGCGTTTACAATCGATAAAGTACGGTAGCCTAGTGGTCATGGTCACGGAATCATGCCTGGCATGTCATGAATTCGAGCCTTGTGCCTCTGAAGATCCACCGTGCAGAGAGGGGGCCAATGCCCGTTAAATCTGTCGAAACTCAAAGTCCTCCCGTTGGCGTGGTGAGGTAGTTTGAAGACGGGTTTGCCACCTCAGGTGTCGTCCCCAGCGGCATAACTTACACCCCCGCATCAC
This sequence comes from Trichonephila inaurata madagascariensis, assembly GCA_019973955.1. Taxonomy (NCBI): domain Eukaryota; kingdom Metazoa; phylum Arthropoda; class Arachnida; order Araneae; family Nephilidae; genus Trichonephila; species Trichonephila inaurata. Next base: position 223,997 of record BMAV01025033.1, on the reverse strand, counting down.
GGGCGGACAGGATTCTAGGGGACCCAAACAGCTGAACCCTTAACTTCGCACTGTTGCATTTCTGCAACATATGATTTATTTTAATGTAACAGACTCAAAATCTTTTTTAATTACCTACAAATCACTTATCTGAGAAAAAAAAAAGATTACTGCAGCGAAATACATGCTAATTTGTCACTAGATGGAAGTACATTTTTTCCAGAATTAGCAACAATTATAAAAATCTCTGATGTCCCAAGAACTGTGTTTTTGCTATAAAAAGAATCCATTATATTTTATGCTTCCTCTTGTTTATTGACGAAATAAATTACCAGGTAAAAAATTTAAACATTTTATGATGAATGATAAAATCCTCATATAAAAAAAGTTTTGTAGTTTACTTGCTCAGAAGTGCGCAATGTTGCACTTCTGCAACAAACAAACAAAATACTGAAATTCAATTTAAAACAGCTTAATTTTTTTTATGTATATTTTTCCCTTTTATTATTACTTGAGAACTAGATGATATAATTTTTTCATAGAAATTTAAAAAATTGGGAAGTTAAGGGTTAACTGACGGCCAAGTACGAAACCTTTGAAAGATCCGGCTCGGGGTCCAGTACCTGACTTTTTACAGGGAGGGGGGGGGGCTAATATTTTCCGTTACGCTACTGGTCATCTTTGTCACTTGACTATGGCTCAAAATTACGAGGTTCGTCGCCAATAACCATTTGTTTCCCGGAGGATCGTTTTGTAGCTCTGAACCCCTTTCGAATGAACTCGCTTGCTTCCCTTGGGCATTCTGCCAATAGCCCTTGTGTTACTTCATAGTACGACGTTAATAAACACTCAATAAATTTTTCGCAAAAACATACATAGAAGTTCGATTATTGTGAGGTTGCAGTAGCGAAGTACACGTGATCTTGAGCATGAATTCTGATTCCACAGGAGGGAGCTGCATTATATATAATGAAATATGCTTCAGAGCAGTTTTGTGGTTCCAGCTAATATATCTACTTTGAAGTTAAGAGAAGATGTATACTAGAGCTTATGTATCTTCCTCGTTAGTTGGCCGCAGCTCAAAAACATCGCAAATAGCCTTCGTTTAGCTTCTAGTGAGACATTTATTCAAACCAACACAAATCAGTCTGTCATTATGAAGAAAAGACATGTACATAGACAATGGCGTATATAGAACTACTTTCTTTGGAGGGGTTATATATTTTTTAACAAAATGTGTCAACGTATGCGAAAGCACCGAGACGTAGTCTGTATGCTAAAAAATTAATCTGTTGGTCTACAAGGAGGGATTTGAACCCACGAATTCCACCCTTGAGTACGCCACTGTACAAAGATAAATTTCTGCACAATCGTAGCCATTTGTCCTATGTTTCAGATACTGTTTGAAAACAAACAAACAAAAAAACCCGTGCATTTTCTGTACAAACAAAAGGCGACGATTGTGCACGTTTGTCTCCAAATGTTTATCGTTTCAGATTAGAGCAGAATTTTCTATAGCACAATGAATAATTCTATCACTCTACATAGCTGGTCTTTTAGTTCAGAAAAAGGAACTTATTTCTACTTTTGAGTCTACTTTACACAGCGTTTGCTTAGAGAGTAATCATGATCTAATGTGAAATCAAATAAAAAGAGTTTCCTAATAATGTATTTACTGTGAAATTTCGCTAATAACCTTTTAAAATATTTTTATTGAATTCTACGGAGTTCTTATAAAGCTCGTAAATGCTGATGTATGTGCGTGTGTGTAAGTATCATTTGGAGAAGCGTATTAAGGTATCCAACTACGTTCGGAACCGTGATTTTGCATAAGCGTATAAATGGATAATATTTATGATATTTAGTGTCACTTAGATTAGAAAATGTGTATAAAATTGTTTTAAGAATAGTATTACAATAAAAAATTAAGTACAATATTTTGACAAAAAATGAACATAGAATGACCCATTTTCAAAATATTCTCCTTTTGTGAAAAATGCTTCTATTATGATAATCTTTCACGAGTATATAGCTCAGACCTCTGTACAGAGGCTCAACTAGAATTTTTGAAATATATAACTTAGAAGTGGGTTTATCCATGTTTTTCGACAACAGAGGGGAGAAATTTTAAGAAAAAAACGCCGATAATTATATATATATATTTTAATGGGTTGTAACTCTGAAAATAATGTGATTTTTCAAAAATCATACTTGAGCCTCTGTAAAGAGGTCTGAGCTATATACAGGCAAAATATTATTATAATAGAAGCATTTTTCACAAAAGGAGAACATTTTGAACAAAGGTTATTCTAAGTTAATTTTTTGCCGAAATATTGTATTTAAATAATTTTTTTGTCAAAATGTTCTTAAAACAATTTGATACATGTATTCTAATCTAAGTGACACTAAATATCATGAAAATTATCCCTTTATGCACTTTTTTAAAATCACGGTTCCGAACGTAGTCGGATACCTTAAGCGAGAAGCGGATGGGAATAATATTACTTAATTTACATTGCTAATAATTTATCTTTATAATTAAAGCAGTTTATAAATATTACATTATAAAATTTCGAAAAGGTTTATCATTTGTTATCTACAATGGCGCACACAAAAGGGTCCCCGGATGTGGAACCCCCTCCCTCATAGCCTTTGATTTTTTTTCGATTGTTTATAATACTATGCATATATAATACGTAAAATTTTGTTAAGTATTTGTTTTTAATAGTAATCTTATTAATGAATGCTAATTATTTATTCAATAATCAATTTTTTACTGTTTTTTGTTCCCGAAAATCGACAAAATCAAAAGAATGTTGGGCAGCGTATTGGAGCATGATACGAGAATGGTGGACTTCCAACCTTGGAGCCCCTCCCCCCCCCTTCCTTGAAAAATTCTCGTGTGCGCCACTGATTATCTAACCGTATTATGCCGTATAATGTGAGAATGAAGTCACATAAAAATAAATGAATGAGGATAAATAAAAAATAAATGAGTAAATAAAAATAATTCAAAATGATCTAGGTGGTCTAGTGATCAAGGTTGTAATAGTGGTTACAATGTCCCCCTGCAGTGGATTCCAAGTCATTGGGGAATTACGGGTATTGAGTTTGCTGACACATTGGCCAAGACTTGCTTTGACTTTCTGCAGTAACTACGGTAGCCTAGTAGTTAAGGTCACTGACTCATGACTAGCGTGCCATGAATTCGAACCTAGTGCCGCTGAAGACCCGCCTTGTAGAGGGGCCATTGCACATTAAATCTGTAGAGGCTCAAACGTCTTCTCGTTGGTGTGGTGTGGGAATTAGGAGAGGAAGGTGCCAGCTCAGGTGTCATCCTCGTCACTTGACCATAGTTCCAAATTGCGAAGTCCGTCACCAATGGCTCTCGAGAAGCTTTATAGTACCACGTAAATATAACTCTTACTCTCAGGTACTCATTCAAAAAATTCTAATTTAAATTCAACTTTGATCAACAGTTGTGTTATACAAATAAATACCTTCAGTTTTCTTTGAATAAAAAAGTTAAAATATAAAAGTACCTATATTTTTTGCCGGTGATTATAAAGATAGTTAAATACAGCTCAGAATTTTCTTAGTAAATAGGAAAAAAATTAGTTAAAAATAAATCTGTCAATATTTCAAATTGAAAATCTGTTGAAGTAAATTTTTTTAAGAGAAAATCTTTTTCCTACGTGCTGTTGGGACACATTCAGTAAATAGTCTTCTTAAAAAGCTTTATAAAAAGCCTTCATTAAATAAAAACATACTTTCTTTTCCAACAATCTTTAAGCAAACATTTTAATAAATAATTTTCATTAGTGATTAATATAAGAAATTGAATTAAATTTTTCTCTAACGAAAAACTCTGCGATGCAAGTATACAAACTGAAATAAAACACTATACGTTTATTTTCTTAATGTAATTTTTATTTTAAAGAGTGCCCACCCAAAGAACGTGTCTCTGCGTTCATTTTCTGTGCTCTGCGCCGACTTTGAAGCTATTTTTCTCTATTTTAATGCATTTTACTATTTTAAATTTTTATTTTCCCAAAATCTCCAGCATTTTTTATTTCATCTTTAAAGCATTTAATCTTAAAAAAGGACAAAAATCAATAAATTACAGTCACTCAAATATACCTACTGATATGCGGTTGTAGCTCGAAAGAGCTGGGTACTCAAGTCATCCACACACACAACCCAACGATATTATAAAGAGTGTGTTTTAAAAAGACATTAACCTACCGGAGGGGAGAATCGATTCTTCGAAACGGAAAACCCGTCTAAGCAAGTCACTTCAAGGTGCACAGGCCTTTGAAACGCGTTATTTCCTTACATCTAGAAAAAGGAACATATTCCTTAAAAGCTTTATCAAACGTATTGAATGCATTTGGACTTTTCTTAAATATCTTAACAATTATTTTGAGTAAAATTAATTTGAGAAAGTCCTGCTTTAATTATTATTTTTTTTAATATGCACTTTCTTTTAACATCGAGTAACCTCTGTAGCCTAATGGTCATAGTAAAGAATTCGTGTCTGACGTTATCAAGTAGCGGGTTCGAGTTCTGATGCCTGTGAAGACCTGTCGTGTGTTCAGGGGCTAATGAACATAAAATTTGTCGTGGCTCAATGTCCTCAAGTTGGCGTGGTATGGAAGTGTGGAGAGTGGGGTGCCAGCTCACAGATGCTGTCTTCGTCCCTTACCGCGGTTCAAAATTACAAGGTTCGTCGGCAGTAATTCCAGAGTTACTTTTTAGAGGGTACACAATGTTAATAAACATTCATTCATTTAAATTCGAAGCATAAAGCTACTTAAAAGAGTTTTTCACTTATACTGTTTACTTTTGCAGTTATTTTCAAATACATTTTCTTCTAATTTTTCACGAGACTTCATCCAGAAAAAGTGAGCTTCAGATCTTTGTCATATTTTATTATTTTGCTGTTTATATTTACATGCATGGAAACTTTGAGATATCCTTACTAAAACCATTACATTTTATTGAAACATGTATCAGTACATTCTAAAAAAAAATCAGTTCCATTTCATTATATTTATTTTTAAAGTAGATATTTTTCAGCACTTTTGTTCTTTTGCGTAAAATTATTACACCAAAAATGAGCTTTTGTAGCAACGTTTAAATAGTTACTAAGTTAGTTAAAAGAATATAATTCACGTATTAATTTCATGTAAAAAACAAATAAATATCATGTCTCATCGATATCGTCCAAGTAAATAAATTTGGAGAACACATTTATGAGACCATATGCGTAATTGTGTCATGGAATATGTGGTACTTAAGAATATGAGAAAACTTTAACTGTGATGCAGGGGCTGCGGTAGCCCAGTGGTCAAGGTATCGGATCATGGTAGGCATGCCATGAGTTCGAGCCCAGTACCACTAAAGACCCGCCGTGTAGGGAAGTGATGCACGTTAAATCTGTCGAGAGCTAAAACGTCCTCCCGTTGCAGAGTTTCCAGAAACTTACGCAGCAAAGTAGCACGAAGAGGGAAAAAAATAGCGAATCTATTTTCACTTGCAATTCATAAATATAATTTTTTTTAATTTTGTAAAACTATTTTTAATTATTTAATTCATTTAAAATACTTTCAAATTCTTCCTGCTAAGCATCGTGATCTGCTGTGTCTTTTTTATAAATTTCTGAATTATTTTGAAGCATTTGTGGCGATGGAATAAAATCAACGCAGCAAGTCCCTCATTCTTCCAAAGTCATTTTGATTCTGAGGATTGACTCAAACAGTTCAAGGCACATTCGATTCCTTAATTTTGCCTTTTTGACGTCACTCTGGAAAATGCATTTTCTACAGTGGCATTACTTATGGGTAGGCTGTAAAGCTTTAAAGCAAATATAGCTAAATATCTTAAAAATGGATTTTCAACCGCGTCTTTTATAATAAAAATGTGACACCAAAATAATTCTCCATCATTTAAAAGTTCAGATTCAGATAGAAAAACATCCTTCAACTGTATGTTGAAAATTTGTTTCCATTGATTCTCCAGAACATATAATTTAGATTGCTCTGCTAATTCTAAAGGCAGATAAAAAAAAAGGACGATTATAGAATTTAAAAAAATAGAGGGGAAAAATTCTTTATCCTTTTTAAAAGTTCCGTAATTTGAAGGGATTCGGTTTATAAGAGTTTTATATAGATAGAGTCATAGCAGATGTTTTATTTTAGTCTTGAGTGTAGTTACTATAAGTTATATATAAAGTAAACGTTTGTGATCCCCACTATCAATAGAAGAAATTGGCATGCTGAAATGGGCGATTCCTTCTCTTTAATTTTACTCGTTTGAAATGATAACGAGTAATTATGTCCCCTTGATTTCGAATTTTTTTGTTTTTGACTTAAAGTAATATATATATATATATATATATATATATATTTTTTTAATTATAATTTTTTTGCTTTGGAGAGAGGGGTGGCATTTTCTCCATTTTTGTTCGGGGCGGCAAAACTGGTAGAGCCAGCTCCTGCTTTGAGATGTATATGAAAACATATTTAATTATTTTAAACAATCTAAGAAGTAATTTGTACATATAAACAAATAAATTATCAGCATACTTGCATGATATGCAATATAATTTAATGATTGCGTGATATAAAACTATTATCATATTAAAATACGGTGACTATACGTTAAAAATATTAGTAAGGAAAATATTAATTATACATGTTTTTTTCCCCGGATAATTGAACGAAAAAAGTATAATTTATTGAGAAAAGAAAAATTTTGGTTTATGGCACTAAAGATGTCGCAAAGAAATAACTAGAACGAAATTGCCGTGTTTTCAGAGATATTTCTGCAAAAAAATCTCGATTTAAACTTGGTGATGTTATTAACATATTCAACTTGAAGGTTTCCTCAGAAGGGAAAAAAAGCATTTGGTTCCTAGGGACTGGTTATTAAGCTACAAAAGATATGTTTTGTTCGACAGATGACCAACACGTTATCTTGTCCCTCTGTGTCCAAAGACACTTCAATCAATAATTGACAAAAAGGGGACGGAGACAAATTCTGTCTTAGAGAGAGCCTTTTGTAAAGGATAATATGTATCATTTGAAAAATGAATAACTTCCTTTACAAAACTCCTTTTCTCTTAGTTAAAATTAAATTTAACCATGAAATTATTGAAATATGTATTTGTTAAAACATTACAGAATATTAGATCAGCTATATCTCTGTAAACATTTTTATACTCTTTCTGAATTCCACTTTCATCTGTCTTATGTTTTTCTCTCTTATATTTGCAGCTTCACCTGAACAAATTATTCGTTGGATGTCTGTTTGCAGTGCCTTATTTTATTTGTGGTCTTTCTGCACCTGCTTGGAAATGGTTATCAAAGAAAGGAGTAAGTTGAAAGTTGTGTGATACTCACATTAATGAACACATATCGTTTTTTCCATTTTTAGATAATAATACACAACAAAACTTGAAAAGCTCTTTTAAAAAATTAATGTTCAGTTTCTCTCCTTCTCTTGGCATTATTTCAAAATATTTTGTTATATATACCAGCGCAGGAAAGATTCATTCTTTCTTGTTAACTAAATATAGCTATTCTCAATTTTTAGGGCATTAAGCGAAAGGGAATTTAAATAAGTGAGCGTGAGTTTAAAATAACAATTTCATGTTTAATTCTTCAAAAATATTTATTCGTAATATTTTTCTAGATTTTTCCCCAGAAATTAAAGAGAATAATTAATTTTTAGTTTTTAACGATACTTTTTGTGGCATTGCATTTTTTTTTTCAAAATTTTATGTAGAAGTAAGATTAACTTCCAAAAATACATTTGATTACTATAACTTTCCAGAAATAATGCCCGTTTCTGGAAAATAAACACCGTAAAATCCAGCGTACAACCCACATCTCTGTATTTTCAAGCTGCTTTTTTTTTCTTTCCTTTTTAGGTATATTCACCTTGTACCGCGCACCCCGTTTTTAACAAAGAAACTTGAAAGGTACATGTGCAATGCTCTAATGCTTTGAAGTCACTTATTCGTGGTATTATCCTAAGCTTTAGAAAAAATAGTATGCTTCTACAACTACACACAGCCTTTTAAGCTCATGAGGAGTGTCATTATCTTTTAAATAAACAGTATTTCGATAATGTAGTAATCTAATTTTTTTAATGTTTATCTCTTTGTTTTTAAAGCTCATTTTTGTACCCGGCGTATAACAAGCACCCGTAAATTTCGATATTTTTTTGTGTTAAAAGTGCGCGTTATTCTCCAGATTTTACGGCACTTAACTTATTTTTACAGAAGAAAGAAAACAGAAAAAGATTCAGTTTTATCTTCTTCACAGGCGGATTTTATTGAAGTTAAAATACGTGCGTTTTGCATCTTTTCTCTCTCTCAGTTAATAAAATATACCAATTATTTAAAAAATTAAATACTTTGATTTATGCCGTTATTAAAATAATTTATAGGGTATCGTAATAAACTAATTTAAATAAGTTCACATTCAATGATTATCAAATATAAATGTGTGTGTATCCAGTTACAAACTAAAACAAGAAATTAAATTTTAAATGATTCCACTATTCCCTGTTATACCCCATATTATCATTTCAAGTGTTTGTACTCTGTTTATGTATATATATAAATGTTTGGCAGTATTAAGATTAGTCAAATATAACCACCCTATATATTTTTGCATATTCATTTTAATATAAATAATATATATTTCATTTATTTAAATTATCTTTCAAATTTAATTTTAGTTTTGTGCTGAATATAAACAGAAAACTACGAATTACCGATCTAGGAAAAAGGAATTATTTTCAGTACAATTAGCAAATATTTTTAGCTAGCATTAATGCAATGAAGTTAAAACTTATCACATCTTCTCCTCAAAGAAAAATAATTTTTTTTTATACCTGTACATGCACACGGGTCACTAGATAGACAGAAAATAACTGCAAAAAAAAAAAAAAAAAAGATGGAGGAAGAAAGATCATTAATAAATATCGCTGTTGTTACTCAGTACAGATTTTTTTAGTAAATCGGAGGATGACAGCATTGTGAAAGCACGTGTTCAGTGAATTAATGATAAAGAGATCACAGCAAAATGATAAAATTAAAACGATAGCAAAAATTTGTTTCAAAGAATTCTGTAATCGACATCATTGCTTTTTAAATTGTTTTGTTTACCGTTAAATATAGGTTATCATTTCATCATTGTAGACGTCATCAAAACAAATTTGACATAAACAGCACTTTTTTTAGAGGAATTGTCGCCTTTCAAAGTACTCTTTGGAACATCGAGTTCATTTGAACGTCATTGAATTCTGAATTCGTAAAATTTGCATGAATTAAATTATTTTTTAATAATTTAATTCATGCGCATTCACATAGTATTTCCTTAAGAAATATAAACATTTCCACCGAAAAGACATACTACTCATACATAAAAAGGGGGCTTGAATACATTTGCTTCATATTTTTGGGAAAAAAATTTTTCGTCTTTATATGATTAATCAGAAGATATTCTTAGTAATTAAACACACATTCAGTATCTTTAAAAAATATTTTTTTGTTTCAATAATTGTTGATAAGACTGATTGTTAAAACCAAATTTTAAAAAGTTCGGTTTTGTTAATAGAAAAACAAAATATCACTCTTAAATACAATGAGTAACATCAAAGGTATTTTGTGATAATTATTTTCTAAAACTCCTACTTCTAGAAAATGCAGGAAAAAAGGGGAGGGGGACTATAGTGTTTCCGAAATATGGCGAAATTCTAAACTTCATATCAAATACCAAAGAAACAAGTAATATAAAAAAAAATTTTAAGTCAATTCCTTCTTTGAATGGATGACTAGAAAGTATTTTATTAACGTTTGAAAATTTGAACACAAGATATATATATGTATATACAGGGAGAGAGTGAATTAATAGTAGGAATTATGAAAAAAAGAGCATGATTTGTCTGAATTGTTGTAAACAATGCACACCCGGTTTGGCTAGTTTGGCTGAAAAACCGGTTTGACACTTCGGTAGCTTAAAACTAAATGTTTATTCTTTTTAATTTACTATTTTTTTTTTTAATTTAAATTATTTTTTTTAAAAATCAATTCAAGTGATTTTTTTTAAAAACATGTGATATACATGCAATTAACTAGCCCTTTATTGTGTTTGCTGCTGTGCTGTAATTTCATGTTTGAGAACGTGAGCTTTGCTTGGACGACAAGTCGAGTTCAAAGTTCCGTCCAAAAAGCTATCTTGCGGTGATGATTTATGTACGTTAAATGGAACTAAGCCTTATGGTCCTCACATGGCGAAGAGTAAAAGTTAGGGGAATGAGGTATCATCTTACAGAAGTCATTCTCGTCACGTGGCTTTTATTTTTTTAGAACTATAAGGTGTACCTCAAATAGTTCTCGTGTAGCTCTAGATCGATATGCATTTTAAATAAATCCAATTGTTACATCACAATTAATTCTCGATGGAATAAAAGGTATTTATATTTTTCTATCTTCATAAAATTCTTTCTAGTACAGTAAGTTTTAATTCATAATTCATATTAAATATACTATTTAGAGTACACTCATTTTTCGAATTCGGTGCTGCAAATTGAAATATTAAAAATAGTTTTTGAAATGATGGCCTACCCTTTTAAAATCATCTGAAAAGTATTCAGTTAGTTTCTATCAGAATACTCTTTTGTAATGATTCATTGAGGGGGGGGGCGATATAGTAAGTGCGTTACAAAGAATAGACGAATATATACAAAGAAGTTTACCCAGAATATAGACCAAAATGTCATGAGCACATGGAATATTTCTAAAATGTCATGTGATGAAATAAATACATCTCAAGACCTTGCGAAATGATTCGTCTTTCTCCCTTCCTTTAAGAAAAGGGAGGTGGAGCGAAAACTTACTGTGATTGTGTAAATAAAAAACCCTTTTTCTAAGAGAAGATAAAATATTTATTCCACATACCGTATAAGTTTCAAGTCGCTCGAATTAATGGGTTTCTAAAAAAACGATGTAAAATTTTAAAAACATCAGAAGTTGATTATAAATGGCGTGAAAAATTAGAAATTGATGATGCTATGATGTAGGTACCCTCGAAAATGTATGTAGTGGATATACAAGTTGCTCTGAAAAAAATTGTTAAAAATAATTTCAAAAAGCATCCTAATTAAAAATATAAAAATACAATTGATCCATTTACAAAGAAACGATAACTGCGAAATAATACTTAGCTATAAAAATAGCTAAGATCTTCAAACGTAGGCCTATGAGTAGTAGAACTAGAGAACGACCAAGACTTCGAGGACTGGACTCCATTTAGACTGATTTCAAGTTTATGATGGTATAGAACTGACGACAAGGAGAACTGCTTGGAAAAATGTTCTAGAGAGACTGCTAAATCCCTCCCGGGCTGTTGAGCCGATGATGATGATAAAAGTAGCTACCATTTTGTTATTAACTGCACATTAACTAAAGAAAAGCATTAATATACACATGTTGTAAGAAAAACTATAACTGTATTGCAATTATTTTTTCCTACTTACGCTATTATGAGCATAACAAAGAAATTATCATTAAAATTTACATCCCTCCAAGTATTAGATTGAAATTGTATCATCGATAAAACACAAACTCGTGTCTTGACAATGTTCCAGAAGAGAGCGAAAAAATGTATATATAGCCGGAGATTTTCTCTCTCTCTCTCTTTTGAAGCCACTCCCGATTATATTATTCATTTAATAAATATTCGAAATCGATTAGAGTATTTTCTACATTTTCAATTCGCTTTAACTGCAAATTTATGATTTTAGTAAGGAACAAAAAAAAAAAAAAGAAGAAAAATATAAAACTATTTATTTATAAATGCCAGATTTTAAGTGTATACTAGAATTTTAGGAATAATATGAAGGAATAAGTAAATATCAGGGGTGACCAATCCGCGGCACGCGTGCCAAAGTTGAATTGTAACAGTGGCACGCGAAGACTGATTGAAAAATTAATAAATTCGAAAAGATAATAATAAATACCAATTTTTTTTAGTTTTATTGATATTCGGTTGACTCAAAAAAAAACCATCAAAAAATTTAGTTTAAATACACCCTAAGTTGAATTACAATAGAACATTATTATGTTGAAAATATTCCTATATTGTTTGAGATTTTGAAATTTGAGGGAGCGTGTTTTTAAATATCTGGAAGAAGACAAATGAGCTGTGCACCTCCCCCCAGTTAGTGTTTGCTATTCAAGAATAAAGATTGGCTGTGGGGATTTAGCTTTTCTTACCGTTACTATTGGACAGTTAAACAATTTAAAGGTAACAAAAAAAGGTTGTACTTTTCCTACCCTAAATGATTGTACAGTCACTCAAAAAAGTATTGGGACACTCTAACCAGTTCATAGATTTTTATCGTAATATTTTACTTAAACATACAAAAAAAACGTACAAATGAAAAAAAAAAGTAAATGTTATTTTAGTAAATACAAATAATAATAATAATTTGAACAAAACTCATACATTAATGCAATTATGGTTAAAATTGATAATAAAAGAAATCGAGTTGAAAAACGTGCTCAAAAAAGTATTGGGACACTTCCCAATAAATTAAGAAAAACAATCCAAACTTAGAAATTAATATCTTGTTGGGACCCCCTTGCTTGATATCTCTCGAGGTCTATTTGGCATGGATTGGATTAATTTTTGGCAAAACGATCTATCGATTTTGGTCCACTCTTCGACCAAATATTTTCTTAAATCCTGCTTGTTAGAAATTTGGTGCTCATATATTTTTGCTGCAAATAATTCCACACATGTTCAATGGGATTAAGGTCTGGACTTTGTGCAAGAGTCTTAATAACACTAGGACAGTGGTAGAGGACCCATAACTTGCAAATATCTGTCGTATGTTTCGGATCATTATCTTGGTACAATTTAAAATGTCCTGAGATTCCCAGCTAGCTTGCAATTTGCCTTAAATTTCGCTTGAGAATGTCAAGATAGACATATTTATTCATTATACCATCAATAAAATGTAAGTTCCCGACACACCAGGGCTCACCATGCAGCCCCAGACAATTTGGTTACTCCCTCCATATTTGATAGTAGGCCGTAAATTTTTGACATGCATTGCTGTATTTGATTTCCGCCAAACTTTTTGCTTGCCATCCGATCCGAAAATGTTATATTTGCTTTTATCAACAAAAATAACATTTTCCCAAAATTTTTTGAGCTGCCTTACATACATTTTAGCGAATGCCAACCTTGCTTGTCTATTTGCTTTGCTGATGTAGGGCTTTCTTTGAGGTACTCTGCCATGATACTTATGTTTTCTTAAAACATTTTTGACAGTTTCAGGATTTACAGATTTTCCAAACCTACTTTTACATTTCGAAGTCATTTTTATTGCACTAGTTCTTGGATTAATGTGTACTTGTGTCGCAATACATCACATTCATTAAATATCTTTGGACGCCCTGATCTTTGCTTTTTGTCAACACTATTCGTTTTCTTGAACCTGTCAATGATGTTAAAAACAGTAGACTTACTCAATTTCAATATTTTTCCTATACAGTGAACTCATTTCTCTTCTTTCCAATGACTTATTATGAGATTTCGCTCACCAACCGATATATCTTTTTTCTCGCCTTTTTTTCTATAAATAATTTTATCTGTTGAAACATTTATATTTAAACTTCTAGTCTAAAAAAAGTGTTGTGAAATTAAATTATATTGATGCGCTGTATATTTGTTAAATTTCTCATTTCAAAAGTGTCCCAATACTTTTTTGACTCCAATGTGCCTTTGAATTATATTTGAAAAGCTAGATGAAATTATAATTCTATAATACTAATAAAATTTTCCTTATATACTGTACACCAAATGTTAAAATATTTCTTAATTCATTTTGTTTTTGTTTTAATGTGATAAATATTTTTATAAATGGCTTTAAAGTTACGCATGCCAAGCGTCCCAATACTTTTTTGAGTGACTGTATATCTTATTTTGTGAACAAACATTTTGCTTTTTTTTTTGTATCGATTATGAAAGACAAAAAGAAAAAAAACTTGTTTTCTATTAATGTAGGAACTATATACCAAAGTTAATAATGCTCTGAGCTGTGATAGATTTAAAAATTTAATATCCATTTTGCCTGATTCATTCAGTGCTACGTTTGATGATTTTCAAGACAAATAAAAACGCTGTTTTCGTATATCCTTCTCATAATTTCTCTGCAAGACTGTAATTGTTACCCACCTGGAATTCAAATCGAAATTGCTGACATACAGCACCATACTACACTGAAAAGAAAATACAAGGAGCTTATTTCAACTGCAAGGGATCCGAATTATGTTGAATTTTGGAAAATTGTACCAACAAGCAATTTTCGTAGTTCACACAATTTGGTTGTCACATATTGTTGTAGGTTTGGATCAATATGTTTGTGAACAAATGCTTTCTATTATAAACATAATAAAATCAAAATATAGCTCAAAATTAACTGATACGCGCCTAAAACAACCTAATTTTGTTAATATCCTCGAGAACTGATCCCGATATAGATGACTTGGTTAAAAACAACTACAAATTGAAAAACCACATTAAGAACTGACTTTTTGAAAATTATTTAGAATTGAATGTGTGTGTTTCTCAAGTTACTCATTTTTATTTTATACCCAAGTTAAATGATTTGAACTTATAAAAAGTTTAATAACAATAAAACCCAAGTTTGTACTTTTACCTTGTTTATTATATTAATTTTAAATTTCCGCACTACTTAGACTTGTATAGATAAATGTGCTATTTACGTAAAAATTCGATTATAAGACTATATGTAACATTTCTTCACCTTTTCATATTCTTTTGTTTAGAGGAAAAGTCACGCATAATTTTTTTTAATCAGATAGTGGCACTTTATTCTGGGGACCCTTGCTCGCGCAACATAGAGCTTAGAAGTTCTTCCAAATTAGAAAAGCTTTTAGTGATAGAAGTTAATTCATTTAGCTTAGGAAACGTCCACTGTTGCTTCAAAAGTTCTTGTGTAATGCAATTTATTTCTGCCTTAAAGATAATCCCACAAATAATTTAACTCTTGCATCTTAACAAACTAAGGTGCATATAAAAATTTAAAAACATTTTAAAATACAAATAAATATATATTTTTTATAATAAATTGTTACTTATTAATACTTTATTTCTAGGTGAACAGTGTTCTTCTCATCTGCATTGCAAGCATCTTAATTTTCGCCTCGCTTATATTAATCGGGCCGGCACCATTTACTAAACTTGAATTGTAAGTATTTTGGCTCCTATTGAGAAATTTTCAGTGAATTAGCACATTTCCTTATATTTAATTGTATTTGATTAAATTTCTTTCAAGTCTTAAGAAACTACAGCTTAAACTTTTTATTAATTGCACTTTATTCGTAATTTAACATCCGGAAAGACAAGAAAGCAAAGAAAACTCTTTATTCACAAAACTTATTTATTTGCTTATGCCAGATCGGCCGTCGCCAAAAGCCTTCGTGAACAGTGCGACGTTAATATTCACTCACTCACTCATGCCAGATCGATGAAGCTTATCAAAAGACAGTGTGAAATAAGTATTAATTTAAACAATACAAACCTATTCTCCTCATTAATCTGAAATGATCTTGAATATTTCAAATAGCATACATTTTTGTAATTTTAGCAGAAAAATGGGATAAAATGTAAGAGTTTTATAGAACTATTTATGTAAAATTTAATCAATGAGGTATTAAATCATAATATTTTATTGTTTTATAAAATATAAATCTTTTTTTTTATTTCCAATGGCAGAGGGGTTTGACAATAAAATAGCAATCACAAAAAAACAAGAACAAAAATAAAACAGCCATTTCCTCAATCAACATCTTGCTTCCCAATATCGGTCAGCGATAGTTATTCCGCGAAGAGCACTACAAAGAAGAATGTGTTAGCCATTTATGACGAATTGGCCTAGACAGATGGGGGGGGCGTATCAAGGTCGCTTTTTCGCTTAGGCACATGCCTACAGCGCAAAAGATTAAAGGGTGCTAAAGATTACAGGGTGCAAATAATTGGAGGGTGAAAAAAGAAAATAAAATTAAAATTACAGCTAACGTTTCCCCTCCGAGTGAATGAGTGAAGTATTTCTGAGTAAAGACTGAAATGAGATCTATGGAAAAAAAAAAGAAAAGCTTAACAGTTTGATGTTGCAATGCACTCAAAACTATACTGCAAAGGATATTGATTACAGTGATGTCCTCAGGGATTTTATAGCGATCAAAACTTGAAGAAACCCTTTGTTTGTCCAAGTACAATGACAGTGACTTAACAAAGAATAAGGATGTCTAAAAGTAAAAGATAGTAAAGCGATGAAAAAGATGAAATTAACACACTGAAAACAGTTCTTGCAATAATGTGTACTCCATACTCTGTCATTGCAAACGATTCTATGAATTTACTGTACTAATTTATAAAAGGTGGGGGGGGGGGG
>BMAV01025033.1:185917-199655 GCA_019973955.1 Trichonephila inaurata madagascariensis | reverse complement strand
AATCTAATTTTTCATCAGCAGAAAAACCAAACTACTCATTTACAAATCATTGATAAGACCCGTTCTCACTTATGCAGCACAAACGTGGGCAATGACCTAGAGTGATAAAGAGACTTGCTATATTTGAAAGAAGAGTCTTTAGAAGTATTTTTGGAGGTTTAAAATGCGATAACATTCGGCAAAGAAGAACCAATTTATAGGAATTCATAAGATTTTTAAAGAACCACATATTGCTAAATTTGTTGTAATACAAAGGTTAGAGCAAATGGGCAGGGCACCTGACAAGATTGCAGAACAATCGAATCACAAAAACGACCTTTGTGGCTAGGCCATATGGTACTCGAAAAGGAGGAAGACCAAAACTCAGGTGGATCTCGATTACCTAGAAAAAGTTCTGAAAACTATTAATGTCAGAAACTGTAAAAGAACAGGATAGCCTAGAATGGAAATCTTAAGGCTCCTCCTGGGCTGTCGTGCCATTTGAGGAACGAAGGATACCACCGCATTTAGGCCTACAGCCCCTTTTTTAAAACCGAGATTACTAAAGGAGTAGTTGTGCGATAGAAAAAAAAAGTAGTCTCCAAAATTGAAAATATGTTCGACAATATACACTTAATTAACCCTACTTTTCTTCATTTCTAGAAGATTCAGAATGTGAATACACCGATCAATCATAATATACGGAAGTTCAATGGCTGTTGAATCATAAAATGTGAAAACGATTCTTCAAGTTGCTTGATGAAAGAATTTTTTTTTAAAAAAACAAAAAGTTACGAATGTGCTCAATTAAAAGCTAGACAATGGATAAAGGACCATTAAGGATGATGTTATAAGTAATTTCAAGCAACTGAATATTAAGCTTCATGGCAAAAATTATGTTGTTACAACGCTATTTGATAATACCAACGCTTTCAAATAAAAATTATGTTGGCGAAAACAAATAGAAAAGGAAAATTTGTGTGTGTGCTTAACTTTGAAAGTTAATATATATTGGTTAGGTTCCCTAAATTAAAATTTACAGTATATGCTCAACAAATTAAATTGATAGATCTGGAATTCAATCGAAGATTTTCAGATTTTAAAAACTATAAATTACAACTTTGTATTTTTACTTCACCTCTATCTCGATATTGAAATTGTAAATAAAAACATACAAATTGAGTTAATTGAAATCCAATGCAATATTCTTTGTTGAAGAAAAAATTTGTGGAATTTGAAAAATATTTATTTGTAGATCACATTCATAAAATGTTATATGATAACGTGTACAATGAATATGCTCGGTTTCACTGATTTATGTGAGAAACTATTTTCTTGAATGAAAAATGACAAAAATTGAGAAAGATCAAGATTAACCTCATTCAATATTTATCATCATTTATAAAAATTTCATCAGCTCTATTCATTTAACTAAATTAAGATGTATAAAAATGAGTATTGAATGTTTTGAGAAAAACGATGCAAAATATGAAAAGTAATATTAAACAGTATTTTTATGACCTTTTTTTGTTTTCTTATAAAAACTATGAAATATTTACAGCCTGATTGTAAAACTAACATGAAATATGAAATGACTATGTATGTATATTACAAAATGCATTGGGCTTGGCATTGAGTCTAATAAATACACAATATAATCATTCTAAAAATCGCACTTTATGAATTTTGTTAAGATTAAAAACAATGCGGCCCCCAACTTAATATAAAACAGATCATGTGGCCGGCAAAAAAATCCGAGTTTGACACGCAGTGGTCGCCAAACTGGACCTCACGGACCAATAAATTCATAATTTAAATCCCGCAGACCACTAATAGGACATTTTTAAGTGTTAAATATATTTATAAAAAAAAATTGTGATCTAAGAACACATAAAATGTAACTAGTTAATAAAATGAAACTATTAATTGTAACCAAATTATATGAAAGCTTTATTAATAAACCATAATAAAATGAACAAAAAAAAAAACAGTAAAAACAAAACAAAAAATGTGGTTTAAATATATCAAACTCTTAGCATTATACATTCCTAGTGTTATGGATGTTCCTGTTTTATTGAAATAAGATTATGGATACTTGGATCCAATGTTACTGCAAGACGAAGAACTGCATTTATTTCAAGCTGAGATCGGTACCGTGTTTTGATGGCTGTGACAGATGAAAAGGCCTTTTCACAAAAATAAGTTGAGGAGAATTGAATTAGAATTTTCATCACCTGTTTACTAAAAGGTTATTCACTTTTTATGGAAAGCTAAAACTGAGATCTTGACAAGGATGAATGAAATTTAAATTTGAGAGTTTAGTCGGACGATAGGTCGACGAGGCTTTCTTTTAGATGCATGCTTAAATTATTATCCTGAATTTTCGCTGCACACGGATCTATTATCCCCATATAACAATGCAGCTACAGCAGTGTGACTTATTTACCGTGGCGTTATTCTATGAAATAGCGTTTTTATAACTTTTCACGTACTGTTATGAATTGAATTATGTTTCAATGCATCTTAAAACATAACTTACGTGATGAGTAAGTATATTCCACACAAACACCTTTTTTTGGGGACCAGCGAAATTTTCTCTCGGACCACCACTTTGGCGACCTCTGTGTTAAGGGTTCTCCAAAAAGGGCGTCCAAGAAATTTTCATACAGGGCCCACACAGGACTAGCTACGCCTAAGACAGTCAATTAAAAAAATATGACCAAAGAGAAAAAATGAGTGCTAATTTTATTCTAAATACTATAGTTCTTAGTATTTAGTTAGTGTAGAGTATAGTAAATACTATAGTTTCCTTCTTTTCTATAGTTGCTTCAAAATAACTATGATGACGTATCCTATTATTTTCAAATATAAACTTCAATGCATTTTATTTTATTCTCAAGATAATTTTTAAAATGTTCGATCTTCGTTTTTTATATGGGATATATTATATTTCTAGCCTAAATTTCACGAGGCAGGAATAAATAATCATGTTCGTATGACTCAAAATAATCTAAAATGATAAATAACGCAGATGGATAAATAGAGGAAGTATTTTAAGCACGATCTGAAGAAAAATATCAGAAAAAATATTTTGTTATTCGTGGTTAAAGTCACTTATATCATTTATAGTTGTTTGCATGTAAAATAATAAAACATAATAGAAAATCTTTAGTGTTATTTGCTTTAATAATTATTTTTCATTATATTTCAGGACTCTATCTTATGTGTCAACTTCTCTTTTGTTAAATGGACTAGGAACTGGAGGAAAATTAGCTTGTGTTAGTTATTCAGCTACCAGAGATCTCAGGTAATTCGTTGCTTTTCCAGCTTAAAATCTTCTGATTATGATCGAATTTTAGTTTGAGAAATCTTTGAATATTTTTTCCCCCAAACTGCTTGAATTTTATACGAACTACATGATTATTTTCTTTTAAGAATCGATCACACATTTCCACCTTTTCGTATTTCTGTCTGACGCGAGGAAGGGCAAACTATAACCAGCGAGGCTTATGTAGTGTACCTGGAGATTTTATCCAGCCCACACACCACAGATTTTAAATTTTAATATAAAAATTGTCAGTGTCAATGTTTTTAAAAAGTCAATATAAAGAGTGTGTTCCATTTTTTTTACATGAGTGAATGTCTAAATAATTTAAATGTATTTTGCATATATATGTAAAGTATATTTGTAAAAAATTGTAGAGAAATTGATCACAGAAACTTTTTTTATCTACAAAAAAATGGACCCTTCTGTAATAAATATGCATAAAATTATTTTCTTAAATATTTAAAATAGAAAAAAAGAAATGCAATAACAAGTTTGTGGCCACGGTAGCCTAGTGGTCAAGGTCACGGACTTGTGGCTGGCATGTCATGAATTCGAGCCTAGTGTCGAGTAGAGGGGTCCGATGCACGTTAAATATATCCAGGCTCAAACATCCTCCCATTAGTGTGATGTGGAAGTTAGGAGAAGGGAGTGCCAACTTAGGTGTTGTTCTCATCACTTGACCATGGTTCAAAATTACGAGGTCCATCGCCAATAGTCCTTGTGCAGCTCTACAGTACTACGTTAACATAATTGTCACTCCCACAATAACAGCTTCATTCTTCATATTAGTACTAGAGAATTTTAAAACATTATATATATATATATATTATAGAGCGTTTTATAATAAATTAAAATTTTCCGCCCAGAATCATTTTTCCCCCTGGCCTTCTCTTAAAGTTTGTCCATCTCTAATTTAAGAGAGCCACCAGACATTATTTAAAATAATTGATTAAAATTGATATTTGAACCAAACGTTGTGCTCTTCTAATATGATGAATATTTATAACTGAATCTTCTAAAACTGTACACTTTTTCAAAATTTTATTTTGCTGAATTAACGTCATACACAGGGGCGTAGTTACCGCCGTATCAATGATACGGGGCCCCGAAGCTACAGGGTCCCCAACATGTGCAACTGTTTTCCTACTATCAGAGCTTTTATACCTAAAAACGAGCCCCAAAAGAATTTTGATACAGAGCCCACTCAGAACTAGCTACGCCAGTGATCATACACCGCAGTGATACACTTCAAAGTAGTAACAACGTAATTTTGAACCACGATCATATGACCAGAAGGAAACCGGAGCGCTATATTATCTTGTTTTCCAAACTAACACCATCCCTCGAAGCTTAGGTGAAGACTAGTTAATGTGCAGTAACCTTATATCCCCAAAATATTATTCCGTAAAATGATCTTCGATGGATTTGAGTCAAATAATTTACACAGGTTTCACACAGAAATTATTTTCGCTTTTAAGGTTAAATAATGCATTTATCGTGCAAACATTTCGTAGATCTTAAACTTTTAAAAGGTACACGAGTGAGTGTTGTATTAACGTGGCTCTATAAAGCAATGCTGACGGACCTCGCAATTTTGAGCCTCGGTCAAGTGATGAACACGACGCCTAAGCTGGCCCTCTCCGAACTACCACACCATACTAACTTTAGGACTTTGAGCCTCGACGGATTTACGTGCATCACCCCTTCTACACAGAGGGTCTTCAGTGGTAATAGGACTCGAACCCGCGACACTACGGCCACGAGTTCGTGCTTATAAGCACTAGGCTACCACAACCTTATATATATATATATATATATATATATATATATATATATATATCGGTCATTATTAATATGAATTTTTAACGCAAAGTATTCTTATTATAATGCCATTCATTCAAGATCCAGTGTTTCGAATCCGGATTCCATTTAAGACCCACATGTAGACAGATTAATGTGGATTGTTGCACGTCAAATAAAAAAGAACATCGCGGACATTTTGTGGTATGGTGTAAAAATTACACAAGGGAGGCACCAGCTGCAGCATCCTCGTCATTTGAATATAGTTATAAATGATAAAACCCACCACCAATAATCCAAGAGCACTTTCAGTGATTTTAACTTGTCAAAAATTTATGGTAAATTTGCGTTCATATTCAATGCATGCTTAGAATTTATATTTTATGTTTTCTCTTAAACACAAATGTAACATATATTATCATTTATAAAATGCGCATTTAAATGCTTTATTTTCAGTACTGAATTGATATATCGATTATGATGCATCGATTTAAAAAAT
The DNA here is from genome assembly GCA_019973955.1 of Trichonephila inaurata madagascariensis. NCBI lineage: Eukaryota > Metazoa > Arthropoda > Arachnida > Araneae > Nephilidae > Trichonephila > Trichonephila inaurata. Next base: position 194,049 of record BMAV01025033.1, on the reverse strand, counting down.
TTTTCATTGCAATTGTAGAACGTTTTTTAAGTGTATTCTGAATTTTATATATATATAAAATACTTATTTATATTTTATCATGAGTATACTCATTTACGCCAAATGAAAAAAACAGTTTCAATACGTATGAAAAGTTTGTAGTTAATGGCAAATATTTTGATAAGAATTAAGATGGGGAAAAAATAATCTGGGGCAAAAAACGATCGAATATTTTGTTTTGATCAATGTTTTCCATCTGTGAAAAACAGCATATGCTTACAGCACGCATGTATCCGCATAATGAACGATCTTAAAAAAATATCAGGAGAACTTGGAACTATAAAGAGCTTACTGTAATTTCATTGATTGTTCATGTCCCCTCCCCTAAGCTCTCGAACGATCGGAACACACCAACCCCGCTCTCACTTCCTATCCAGAAAAGAGAGAGAGAGAAAAAAAAAAAAAGAAACCCGTAGCAACACTTATGGAAGAGTCACGGAAAATCGATGCATATTCCTAGCAGGAAAAGGAGAAAGGAAACCGTTTGATAAATGGAACCGAGTGGATCGCTTTCCCGTTGAAAAGGTACACGTAAGAGAAAATTCACTTTTGTTAAACAAGGGAAGAATTGCCGCGTGTATTTATGTACAATCCAAAGGTCAATAAAACTGCTTAGCATACGGAGGGAAACTGTGGAGATTATATATATATTACAGATTTTATAAAGATAAACAAGAAGTGTAAAAAAGGTTTATTTTTGTAAAGAATAAATTGAGGATAGTTAGAAAATATTTTTTTTAGGAGAATAGCCAGATTATTTTGCTATATGATCCTATATAAATATCTAACCATTCTATTATAACCCATATTGTAATTCTCTCTTGAAGCTTATTATAAACAAGAAAATTTGTAATTTGATATGAGAAACTAAATTTACACAAACAGTGCAAACAGTTGCTTTTATAATTACGGTGGTTCAATAAAAAAAAAATAAAAAAAAATTATAAGTATTTATAGTTTATTATTAATTTTAATCAAAAGTAGATATTTCTACAGCAAACTGAACGCTCAATAATAATTCACAAGTTTTTTTTTCCAGAATTAATAGCTTACAATCTAAATGAAATTACTTTCTTGAATATGGATAAATACCATAAAATAAGTAATAGAATGATTTTTTTTTAATGTTCACTTTCTGTAGTATTTTCAAGAACTTTTGTAAAAGGAAGGTATCTAGAGAGAATATCAAGGCAATCTTTCTTGGCTTCTTTTGACACTAGACAAACTCAAAATTACTCAATTTAAACTATGATTTATTAATTAAATAAATCTTACAGAAAACATTTTCCCCTTACAATATTAATTTTTTTAAAAAAAAAATTAATTTCCTTCCTTCCTAAGTGGCGGTCTTTGGCCTTCTCAAGAATCCCTTTCCACACACAGGCCAATCTTCTTCCTGCAAGAGTTCTCCAATTTTTAGTTCTTAAAACTAGAAGGCCTTTTTTATCCATCGATCCATCTTAGATTTTGCCTGCCTTTTCTCCGTGTAGCAATTGGTTGGGTATTAAAGACTTTTTTAGTGGTGCGGTCTTCGCCCATTCTGACAACGTGGCCTACCCATTTAATTCATAGTACTTTGGTGAAGTTAACGATATCAGATTCTTCATAAGAGTGATAGAGTTCTAAATTTGATCTTCGCGCCACGTGCCATTTTTTTTTGAATTTCTCCCAAAATAATTCTTAGTATCTTCCTTTCGTAGAGACTCAGTGGCCGCGGTAGCCGAGTGGTATAGGTATCGGACCGTGGCTTGCTTGTCATGAGTTCGAGCCCAGTACCATTAAAGACCCGCCATGTAGGGCAGCGATGCACGTTAAATCTGTCGAGAGCTGAAACATCCTCCCGTTGGTGTGGTGTGGTAGTTAGGAGAGGGGGTGCCATCTTAGGTGTCGTCCACGTCACTTGACCATGGTTCAAAATTACGTGGTCCGTCGCCAAAAGCCCTCGTGTAGCTAAACAGTGCGACGTTAATAATCAATCAATTCGTAGACTCATGTTCTGTTCAAGCATGGACCAAGTTTGACATGCATAAGTAGTTAATACTGATCTTAAGACTTTCATACAATAGAGCCTTTTTCTTTTGATTACATTCGATTTCATATATATATATATATATATATATATTCATATTTCACATTAAGACATCTATTAGCCATAGTAATTTTCTTTTGGATTTCAATAGTACAATCGTTCCTGTTGTGATTTCAGAACCTAAATAAGTGAAACTGTTAACTTCAAATTTATACTCTTCAATTTTAAAAAGGGAATTGTTAAAACATGATTTAGTGCAAGGCATGTATTTAGTAATTTCATTCTTTAATCATATTAAATACATCAACACAAATTATAATTAATTTATGAGCCTGTAATTAAAAAATTATGTGGAAGGTATTTACTAATTATGTATTTAAACAAAAGGTAATGTTTTGATCGTGCACATTATCTTTTGTACCTGTGAAAAGAGAGTTCAACTTTTAAGATACCTATAAGCTTATGTCAATAAAGTATGGCGACTTACATAAATCGGATTAGTAGAAAATAAGAGATAAAGCTGATAAGAGATGCATCGAGCATTACGCTCGCTTTCGTGACAATCAACATAGTTTGAAAAAGTTATTAATTTCATGTGTCGAAATGTTTCGTATTTTACTCGTCATTTAAGGGACATTTTTCAGAGGAAAAAAAATGAAATTTTAAGAGGACTTACTAAGTTTTGATCGAATACTTCAAAAAAAAAAAAGCTTTTTTCGATATTTCATATAATAAAATTCAAATTTTAATCCAAAAATATGAATGTATAAGAAAACAGCAACATATCTTTTTCTAGTCATATTTATCGGTTGGGTTTTTACCCCTGCCTCCGAAAGTCTGCGTACAAGCGATCATCTTTCATATTCATGCAAAGATCGCTAATTAAATGAAGTCTTTCTGAATCAATACTATTTTTTATTGATTCCTCTAACTTTGTAAATTCAAGCAGTATAAGCAACAATCACCTGAATATTACATAAAATAATACAAATATTTATAACTTGAGAACGACACAAATCGTGTGCGTCAAAAGTCTGCGTACACCGGAAAAACCTTTACAATAATGGATTATAACTAAAAGTTAATACATTTGGTTTTATTCGGTTCTTTCTAATAACTCTCTCAATATATTTGGCAGGGATTTACCTAGTTTAGTAGTTTCATCTGTGGATATTTTGTTCCATTATTCTATTATGACAGATTTGAGCATTTCCTTGGATGTTACGTTCTCCCTGATTATTCACTAGAGTAAATCCTACAAATGCTGTTTTGTGCTTATGTTTGGGGACTAAGTTGGCTTACGGAATTGGTTTGGGACATGTCAGAACAGCCATGGCTTCACAATGACTTCACAATGTGAGCCATTTGCTTGGTACCTTTGAGCCGCTTTGAAAGTAAAAATCATCACTCACTGCAAGTTTCTCGGCGCATGCCTTGATATTTTACTTCAATAAGTTCACAAGTAACAAATTTTGTACATTGTTGATCCAATAAATTCCAGATTACCAGCTGAAAGGCTTCCAATTCACCCTCAAACATTATGCCTCCTCCTCCTCCATGTTTGATAGTCGAAAAAGGATTCTTTCTTAAGATCTATTCAGGAATTTTTACTGGCATATTTTTGTTCCTTTTGATGCCAATTTACAAAAGTTACTTTCAAATGAATATATTACATTTTCTCAATAATTATGTGTCCTATTTAGATGTTTTTTGGCGAAGGTCATTCTCTCTCTTGGCTCTGTTCACTCGAGAGATGAATGGTTTCTTGAGTGCAACTCGGCCATGATAGTCATTATTTTTCAGTTCTCTTCGAATTGTAGTTAAAGTAACGCTTTTTTGCAATATCTCAGAAAAACTTTTAGCTATTTGTGAAGCTTATAGTCTTGGATTTTTTTTTCATAGAGCGTATTAAAAAGCAAGATTATCGAGGTGACACTGCGAGTGAATATTAACGTCGCACTGTTCAGCAGCACGAGGGCTTTTGGCGACGGACCTCGTAATTTTGAACCATGGTCAAGTGACGAGGACGACACCTGAGCTAGCACCACCTCTCCTAACTACCACACCAACGGGAAGACATTTGAGCTCTCGACAGATTTAACGTGCATCGCTGCCCTACACGGCGGGTCTTTAGTGGTACTGGGCTCGAACTCATGACATACCTGCCATGATCCGATACCTTTACAACAGGGCTACGAGGTGACACTGCAGACGGGCGGACGGATTTTGGACGTTAAAATTTTAGTTAATTTGTAGTTTATGAACCCTTTTCGAATCAATGAATGTCTCCTATTAACCATTTCAGCTATTCCTTCAAAAATTCTACCCTTTTCTGAAGATCTTTGATGATTTTTGTTTCAATAATATGTCGATCTTTTTTTTTTTTTTTGTTACCTGCCATGGAATGACACAAGCTTTCAAATTTCAAATCCTAGATAAATTGTGTAAAAAGCTTATAATTACTTAAAAACACGATTTTTTTAGTGCAATTATTTTACAATAAAAGGTCTTTAAAAGCTCTATTTTGTAAGTGTACGCAGACTTTTGACGCGGATGGTTGGTGATCATCTGCTGTTTGAATAGGAAAATTTTGAAGAATTGCTAACACAAGTATTTTGATATTCTAAAGCGAGATTCTAATAGTAATTATAGCATAAACACGTAAGATGATTGCCTGTACGCAGACTTTCGGAGGCAAGTATATGTTCATGAGAACAAATCTTAACCCCTCCATTAAGAAAATAACTGCATCTTATCTCTGTTTCTAACCCATATGGGATAAAATACTATAATTTTCTTAGTCGATGGTCGATGGAGACTGAAAATGTGAACGTCTCCTCTGTTAGCACAACGGTATAAAACCAGTTTCTTAGCTTATGAATCATTGATGCAAGTCGCTGTTTTTCAACCAAAGCTGTCGTATAATTTGGTTAGTTCAAAAGCAAAGTTGTGTCAACACAAACTGATGCGATACTAATTTTACAAAGAAAAATAGATTACATTATTGAATTTCGGAGTAAGTTTCTCAATCCTTTTTTCTGCGATCGATTTCGTAGAATATAAACGCTTTAGCAGTTTCAAATTGCTGAAAAATATGCCAATAAAAAAACCTTTATGCATCACTTCCCATAAGGTCAGTTATGTTTTCGCGACAATTCTAAGACTTATTATATGTTTTTATATGATACTTATATTGCATTAAAATTAATTAAAATTTAAAAACTTCTCATTAATAATATTAAAGAAAATTTATTTTAATATATCTCTCTCACACTAGAAAAAATTATTCAACTGTTTATAATAGTGGTCTTCAAACTTTTTCGATTCACGGAACCTTTCGAACAGTGGTCTTCAAAACTGTGTTCCACGGAACGCTGGGGTTTCACGAGTCACAATAAAAAAAAAAAAATCGAGAAGAAATATGTATGCACAAAATGGATTCACGTTCTCTATGAAGTTTGTACAGTTACAAGTATCTAAAGCTCATTCTATTCATTAAAACTGAAAATTTTTTTTATGAATAACTTTATTTTGCAACACTTTTTTTAAACCTTTATTATAATATAATAAAAGAATACTATGACACACACACATTTTTTCTTTATATGCATTACTTACTGGATTGTGAATATTCTATTGTTTATATACTATCCCGGGTACCATGAAATAATTTTATACTCGTTAGTTAACACAATGTCTTGCAAAACTAAATAGTTTTCTAATGGAAAATGCACATTTTTGCACTTGTGGAAAAACACCTATAATGAAGGAAAGGAAACAACTTATCAACAGATTCGAGGTTAAAATCCAAATTTAAGCAAGAGCTAAATTTTAGGTTGCAAATTCATGCAAAATACACGAGATTTCTCACACAGCTTTAAACGTTTTAATGCCATTCAGAACATTGTATTAAAGTGAAGTATATTTCTCAACATAAGTGGCTACAAAAACAAAGTATAAAAAGAAATGAAACTCAGAATATGTAATGTGATTGCATTTGATCTCAATTGTCCTAGACTTCGAAAAGCAAGCACATATCCCAGTTACTAAATACACCGCATGGATATGTGACACTTGAATCACACACACACAAATTGATTCTATTAATGATTAATTATATTTAAAAAGTTAGATTATATATAATTTTTTATAATAATAAATGAAAAACTTTTTTTTTTGTCTTTACATAAAGTACCTACAACATGTGTTGATCTACTTTAAATATTATTTTGAGATAATATATTCTCTCTCTCTTCGAAGTATGTGTACGGAATGAGGTTCCACGAAAACACTGTCTGGTTCTAGGGTTCCACGAGAGCACCTTCAAATTCTAGGGGGGGGGGGGGGGGGCGGAGCCCCGTGGGCAAGGTATCGGATCATGACAGGCATGTCATGAGTTCGAGCCCAGTACCACTAAAGATCCGCCGTGTAGGGCAGCGAAGCACGTTAAATCTGTCGACAGCTGAAACGTCCTCCCGTTGGTGTGGTGTGGTAGTTAGGAAATATGGGTGCCAGCTCAGGTGTCGTCCACGTCACTTGACCATGGTTCAAAATTACGTGGTTCGTCGCCAAAAGCCCCCGTGTAGCTGAACAGTGCGACGTCAATATTCATCACTCACTCAAGTTCTAGGGGCTCCGTGAGTTGAAAAAGTTTGAAGATCACTGCCTTAGGTGATTTCGTGGAACCCCATCACATACACATTCTTAGAAGAATATATTTTAAAACAATATTTAAAGTAGATCACAACATATATTATAGATATTTTATGTAAAGACAATTAAAAAAAATATTGTGTTTGTTAAAAATTTTCAATGTAATTTATTCGATAATAATATTAATTTGTGATTCAGATGCCACATAACCAAGCATTACGTTTAGTAACTGGAATCTGTACTTGTGTGTGCATTTTTTTGTATAAATTATCGAAGTCGAATAATATATTTTTTTGAAATTATCTGCAGTCGCATTTCATATTTTGCGTTTCTTTTACTTTTATATTTTGTTTTTATACTACTCACTTTGAGAAATATTGTCCACTTAAATACATTGTTCTGAACAGCATCAGAATGATTATAGCTGTTTTTGAGAAACCCTGTGCATTCTGCATGAATTTGCAACCTAGAATTTAGGGGCAGTTCTTGCTTAAATTTAGATTTTGACGTCGAATCTGTTGATAGGTCGATAAGTTGTTCATCTGTCCTTCATTAAAGGTGTTTTTTTCCGCAAATGAAAAAAGATGCACTTTCCCATTAGAAAACTATTCAGTTACGCAAAATGTACTAACGAGTATAAAATTATTTCATCGATCCCGGGATAGTAAACAAAGAATATTTATAATCTAGTAGGTAGTATAAACAAAGGAAAAAATGCGTTTTAATATTCTTTTATTATATTTTCATAAAAGTTTAAAAAGTATTACAAAATAGTTACATTATGCATAAATAAAATTTTTGATTGATTGGGATGAGCTTTAGATAGATACCTGTGGCTATATATAAACTTCATAGAGGATCTGAATCCGTTCTATATACATATTTATAATTTCCTTTTTGATTTTTTATTGTGACTCGTGAAGCCCCAGGATTCCGTGGAACACAGTTTGAAGAGATCACTGATATATAATACACAGAGCAGACCTGGTGATTTTCAGATCAACTCTTTCCATTGTGTGTTCTGTACTGAAAGTTTAACATCTCCATTTAGAACATTTCAATCAGAGATAAGACTATTGATTAACGCGCGAAACCTTCCTTCTGTAAAAGAACGGTCCTAGAATCGATCATTTTATTTAAATCTTAGACTTTATTTATTTTTCCATGGAACAACGTAGGAGGGGCTCATAAAAATGTTTCGCAGAGGATACTGCTTTCATTCTTTTACTTTAAGGTATCCGACTACTTGCGACAACTTTTTTTTAAAAAATGGAGATAAGGAGATTTTTTTGTGGTTTTTTTTTTATTTATTTAGGACATTTTAAGAAAAAAATCTAAAATTAAGAAAAGAAAAAGAAAATGAGAAAAAAAAAATCTAAAATGAGAAAAAATGGGTAAAAATTGACAAAAA
>BMAV01025033.1:142346-174832 GCA_019973955.1 Trichonephila inaurata madagascariensis | reverse complement strand
CATTTACATAACTGCAACTATAGCATCTGTGAATAACTGCATTTACATAATTGCAAATATATCAGCATTTATATAACTGCAAATATATCAGCATTTATATAACTGCAAATATATCAACATTTATATAATTGCAATATATGTTTCGCCCCTTTTTGTATAAATAACAGCATTTTTAATAGTTTCATGATTCACGTATTAGGATTCAAACCGTCTTACGAGTTTTAAAATGCCTTTTATGTAGAATATTTTAATTTTCCTGTCCGAGAAATGAATGAGGATATAAATGCATTGTATCAGATAACTTAAAAAAAAAAAACATATTCAGAAAACGGATTTAACAAAATGATTAAAAACAAAACAACAAAAAAAAAAACCTTTAGCCGCTTTGTGTTTTTTTGCGTATTGAAATTATATTTTGTCAAAAACTTGAAGAAAAATATTTTATAAAATTCGTCGATCTACTGTTTATTTGTTTTTCATTTTTTTCTCAAACCAGACCTATACATCCCAATGAATGTGTGTTGAAGTGTACATAAAATCCACGAAATCACAACTTCAAATGAATAATTTAATCGAGATAGTGAAATCATTCTAATGTGTTGTAATATCGATTTTTTATAAATATCTCGCAAAATATAATTCATTCGATAAACATTCACTTACAAGAGAGCAAACCCTAAGATAGAATTTTTAAATATATTAGAATATTATATATATATTTAAATAAAGCAGCCTATATAAATCTAAAAATGACAAAAATTTCCTGTTTGTTAAAGAGGTAATTTTGCAGTGAATGTAATTTTTCGCACAATATTTATTCCACGAAAAGCTTATTTTAAATAATGAACTGAGAAGAGAAAAAAATTGAATTTGCAGACATAAAAGGTACATTTCAGCGAAATTTTTCGTAATGTATCTAGTTTAAATGTTTACTTTATCATTCTAAACATGCATGAAAACATTCCCATTTTTTTTTTTTACAGTTATTTTTCAGGCTCTGTGATTGCAGGCTTTACATATTTCTACCTAGGTATGGGAAAAGCAGTATATGTCTTATTCGGATTTGAACTTATAAGCGTAAGTAAATATGCTGAAGATTTTTCGAGTAACTTTTCACATTAAATAATTATATCGTGTAGAAAAATAACTGTCGATTTTTCTCGGCGTATTTCTTGCTGTCGTTAAAAAAATTAATTTTATCCCTATGACAGTGTTTTTTCAAACGGGAGAATTTTGAAAATTTTCTTTCAAGCTACTTTTCTGCTCTTTGCTGGTTAGCGAAATAATTCACATAAAAATGAAGTAAATATTATAAAAAGAACACAAATATAATATTTTCCTAGCTAAAGTTCCATTAGAATTTAACAGCGGGAAATTGTGAATTATTTCGAAAGATAATTACATGATAAAGACGACACCTGAGTTTGTCCCTCAGTCACCGAGCTTCTACGTGGCCACAGTAACCGAATGGTCATGGCCACGCGAGCTCATGACCATGACCACTCGGCTGTCAAAATAATCCGTTAATTCGCGACCGACTCGAATTAAAGGATCATTTCGACAGCCAAAAAGTATATTTTTTTTATTAGATTAGAAAAAATTGAATTTCTTTTCAGATGACATATCCTTTTTGTCCAGAACAGAAAAACTTTTCTTGTAAGTAGCAGAGTTTGAAGGAGTTTTGAAAAGGACAGGAAAATCCTTTATCTCATCCCACTCCACAACGGAGGATATATTTTAAGCGTTTTTATATACAATTAGCTCTCTTTCTTAAGAGAAAAATTTAGTATACGTATGGCTGTCCGAGCCAATGAATAGCGATTCGGATGCAGAAATTGACAATGAAACTCCCATCAAAACTGATATATTTTCTAATTTTTTACATTGTTTGGAAACTATGAAGACATATCTCACCTCATGCAGCTTAATATAAATGAGGCAGAATTTTCTTCTCTCAATAAGGTCGAAAAAGAACTCTTTCGAGTCTGGAATCTAAGATTGTCAAATATTAAAATGCAGTCAGTGTATTAAAATTTCCAATGAACTGGTGCATAATAATTCGATAATAGTATTTTTTGCTACTGAATAAAAAGTGTGTAATTTCAAACTGTGGATATTTGTGTAGTTGCTTATTACAGAATTTCCAAAAAACTTGTATTTTCTTTGGACCCCGACATAACAAATAAAATGTTCGGTCCCGATGAATTCGTTAAATCGGGGTCCGACTGTATTTACAAAATATGTTATAAATTTCATGCAGAGAAAAATGTAAAAAGAACTACAAAAAAGTATAAAGTGTCTTGTCTTTCAATAGCATACAATGTGGATAATGGCAAAATTTTTTCCACCGAAAAAGAGCCTTAAAAATCAGAATTAACTTTATGTAAGCTAAAAGTGAATTTCTTTTCTTTTATCAATATCAATAATATTTTAACATACTATCACTATGAAAAAGGCCTTATAAAAGGGGTTAATTTATATCAGATCTTTTCTTGCGTACAATAAATTATACTACCCACTGCAAAACATGTAACGAAATTACGTTGATTATTCTTCGTTACTTGTTGAAAAATGTTTACTTCTTTTCTGCATGGGGATCTTTAATGTAACAATATGGGAAAATATATTGATAAATTACGTAAGTCTTACTATAAAAAAGCATATAACTAGATCAAAATCAGCCAAAAATTATAGTTTTGAATCACTATAATAAATTCCAATTCCGTATAACATACATAAAATTACAGATTTTTTTATTAAATTATACAGATTTATAGCCATTAAGTTAATAATTAAAAATATAAATATTGTACACGCACACAATTATTTATATTGCTACTTCTCTTCTTGGTGAGATAACCTCTGAAAATTGAAATCATTTCTAAAATGTATTCTTAAAATGTATTTATTTAATGTATTCTAAAATAATTTTGTTGTTTTAGGCTACAGTAGCTTTAATCTTTGCCTTCAGACGCAACTACGTACCTCCGAGAAATATAGAAGAAGCCGAAGAACAGCAACCTATACTTGAAACTTAGGCAACTGTTACACTTTAATTTGAAGAGCTACACACACTTCAAAACTTTTTACATCTTATAAAATGTGTTATTTTTTTCATGTTTGTGTGTGTAACATTTCTGTTATGTAATACAATTTTTCTCTTATTTTGGAAAAATTGAAAGGATTATGATTGTAAAGTATAGGTTTGCAAGTATGCAAAAAATGCTATGGAACTAATAAATCGCATATTTATTTTTATTTATATATTTTGAGTCATTTTATGTCTCCTATTATACACAAACATAAAATGCATATCTTGGGGCGCCACACAAGAAAAAAAAAAACGTAACTCTCTTCATCGTATATTAAATTAAGTACACACATTCCATTATTTCACATAACATGTGACGGTAAGGAATATTTTGAGTGAGTGAATATTAACGTTGCACTCTTCAGCTGCCCGAGGGCTTTTGGCGACGGACCACATAATTTCGAACCACGGTCAAGTGACGTGGACGACACCTGAGCTGGCACCCCCCTCTCCTAACTACCACACCAACGGGAGGACGTTTCAGCTCTCGACAGATTTAGCGTGCATCGCTGCCCTACACGGCGGGTCTTTAGTGGTACTGGGCTCGAACTCGTGACAAAGCCAGCCATGATCCAATACTCATACCACTCGGCTACCGCGGCCACTGGAATGTTTTGAGAAACACAGATCTATATATAATAAATCCATTAGTGAAACTTCGACTAAATAAAGTTATTGATGCAAGCTTCTTCTAATTTAATTGCCAAGAGCTATAGACGCATCTAAATAACATTGTCATTTTTGCAAGATAAATTTTGTACGTATAATATTTACCTCTTTGATAGTTATTTTTTTGGCACTTTCTCGAAATTTAGTTTATATTACTATAGTGTACAGCGCTGCTTCCATTTGTAGTTACTTTTCAAAACTAATTTTTGCAAAAGTTGATTTATTTTAATTTTTGCAAAATGTTAAAACCGTTGTTAGGGTCCCGGATAAAATAAGAAACACATAATTTACCAACCCTGCTCTAAAGCAAAAATTTCCGAAAAATTGCTTCAAGGGTACCTACATTATCTCTTCTTTACATTGTTTCTTTTACATTTCTCTTCTATCTTTTTGTTTATCTCTTCTTTCGGTTAATGTTAAAGAATAGGACCCGAATTAGGTACATTTTTTCAGATATAAAAGAAATGAAAAATTAATGATATTCTCTGGCTTCACTTTCCTTTAGAGAGCAGCATTTTTTATCATACTTCCCATTTTTAACCGAGTTGATTCATTTTTTCTGGTATAAAATGTGTTTCGCATTTTTTTTCCTATACCGTAATGTTAAATGAGCTTTGCCTTCACGTATTAAAACAAAAAAAGAAAGTATTCACGAAATATTTTGAAATTTTTCAAAACACTATATTGTTAACAGAGGTACGAGTTATAATATTGCAAATTTTCATGAAAATTGAGGCATTTTTTTCTGTCCGAAAATGTGCTCCGCGTTCAGTTCAGGCTCTCGTACTTTTGCCGATTGATTGAATATTAACGTCGCACTGTTCAGCTACACGAGGGCTTTCGGCGACGGACCATGTAATTTTGAACCATGGTCAAGTGACGTGGACGACACCTCAGCTGGCACCCCTTCTCCTAACTCCCCCACCACACCAACGGGAGGACGTTTCAGCTCTCGACAGATTTAGCGTGCATCGCTGCCCTACACGGCGGGTTTTTAGTGGTACTGGGCTCGAACTCGTGACAAGGCAATCCACGATCCGATACCTATACTACTCGGTTACCGCGGCCGTCGTACTTTTGCCGAAAACAGCCTTAAAGGAGAACACAACCGAAACGATTGGTTGTGTGAACACCAGTTTTACAACTTTAAAACCACCTTTTTTTAATTATTATTATAATTAAAACACACTGAAAAGTGACTGGCTTGCACATCTTTATTAATGGAGCTATTCATTTAGGCGTATTGAAGCCAATAAAAAGAAAACTAAGGCGTTAAAATTTTCTGTCCTGTATTACAATTTATAAATGTTTTACTCAGCTAATGAACAATATATTCTGGTAGAATTAAATCTTGTTGAAGCTACACTACATGTACGCAAAAGATTGTTGGAGAAAGATGTCAAAAAAAAAAAAAAAAACCGAGTGTGAATGTATATTAACCTTCATGGAATAGGAAAACAGAGTAAATTTGTAACAAATATATCACAAGATAACGAATTTTAAAGTAGGATTTTTAGTCGGGACAGATTTTAAGAATTTCAAAGATAATTTCGGTGCAAACTATGTACTTCGTCAACTTTTTTTTAATCAAACTACCGTAAAATCCGGTGTATAAAGCGGACATTTAACAAAAAAATAAGATCGAAATTTACGGGTGCGCGTTATACGCCGGGTTTAAAAATGAAAGCTTTAAAAATTAAAAAAAAAAAAAGAAAAAAGATAAGCATGGAAAAAAATTAGACTTCTACATATATCGAAAAAAACAGTTTATTTAAATGAAATGACATTCCTTATGAACTTAAAGGGTTGCATTTCTAAAAGTATATAAACTATTTTTTTTTCTAAAGTTTGGAATAATACCTCGAATAAATTTCAAAACATAAGAGCATTGCGCACGTACATTTCAGGTTTCTTCATAAAAAAGGGGGTGCGCATTATATACGACGCGAATATACCTAAAAATTAAAAATTGAAGCTTCAAAATATAGGTGCGCCTTATACATAGGATTTTATACGGTATATATCAACTTCATAGAACTTGATCAGTACTTATCTACATAGCTCGAGCTTTATTAGAACTTAGTAAGACACGCCGTGTAGGGGCGCGATGCACGTTAATACTTTATATACCGCATAATGATTTACTGCATATTGAAACACCTTTATATCAACAAAAAAAGTAGTGAAACTTTATTATATATATTTTAGCTTTAACTTCAGCAAAAACTTGACCTACTTTTAAGATTTCGCATAACCTATTTTTTATGGTTGAAGTTATTTATATTAACCTTATTTAAAACTTTGTAGTAAATCTCTGAATTGGTTTCATGTACTTTTTTTAGCCAAATGATTTGAGTTTGAAATTCATATTTGTTTTTGTTATTAATGCCACCTGATCGGCAAAGGCCAGATCAAGGCCCACGACACTCATCATGATAAAGGGCCAAGTGACGCTAGCCGCAGCACCATGTAGGTGACAAAACGATTAGGCTCGTTTTCACCCCAATTTTGAGGAAGAACACCCCGGTGGTGGTCAGGGGCCTCCCACCTCTCTTCCCCTTCCACCAACTTCACGAGAGGACTTGCGCCTCGACGGCTATTTAAAGTACCCCCATACCACTACACATTTACAAACATCCATGCTTTCTCCGGTATTCGAACCCAAGCCCAACAGCTCAGCAGTCAGCGTCGCTAACCACTATGCCGGATGGGCGATGAAATTCATACTTTAATATGAGAATCAAATCCCATAAAAAAATGCAAGGCAGAGATATATACTTCCCTTCATTTTTTATTATAAAATCGTTTTCTAGGTAAAAAAAAATGAAAAATGTAGTAGTTTTCATAATTTTTGCACAGACTCAACAATGAATATAAATTGGATAAGTTTTTCTTGCTCCACAAACTGATACACACTCATATATATATATATATCCTTAATTTTAGTTTGTGATGGAGCCCATTGGTCAATGAAATATTTTTTTCTCTGGCGTTTCTATTTTCCTTTCTTATTCATACACGATAAACAGAATGAACTTCGACTTTTATATACATCAAGATATAAAAAAATATAATATATATATAAAAGGATGTTTATAAATGATTACCATTCAGGGGTATCTTGGAATCGCTGAATATGTCTAATGCAGAGGCGTAACGGAGAATATTAAGCCCCCCTGCAAAGTCAGGTTTGGGTCTCCCCCGCAATGCTGAGGTGTACGTTACGCCACAGGTCTAATGATTTATATATTGTATGAAACCTACGTGAAAATGTATACAGACAGTATAACTATAATTTTTATAATGAAAAAACTCTGTTTATACTTTTGATAATTTATTCATAGTAGTTTTTGATGACTCTCATGGTGATAGCTTGCTTTTTACACTTTTTCAAATTTTAAAATAATGAAAAAATTTTCGTTTTAACATTAATACTTAACCTCGTAAGCTATTTAACTCTTTTGAGAATGCTTCATAATAATAAACGGAGTAGCATAACATAACTAAAACATTTTAAATATTAGAGAATATTTTTTTTATTTGATTTATATTATCACATAAATTTTTATACGATTGCGAGAATAATACAAAGAATCTGAGTATATAAGTGATTTCTCGATGGCGCTCGAAATATCTAATTTACGTTATATAAAGAATCATAATAATTTCTGTCCTGAAATTTTTTTGAGTTCCTTATTCTTTATACTACTTTGCATACAGCCTCTTTATATTTAACAGATTTAACGAACGTGTTTAACCCTTTATCGACCGACGATACATATAAGTACCACTCACTTTAAAATTACATAGAATAACCGTTTTTACGAATACTCTGGCGATACTTGGCAGGGATATTCTTTGAAATCCACTTTTCCAAGATATATGGCAGCACGGGTTCTATGATGAGTATTTTAGCGATGAAGGAGAATAGTTTTAAGCAGAAGTTGCGTTTTCAGCGGATAGCGAAGATTGTCATTTTTGTTCCGAAAAAATAGTTAATGTCAAAAGGTAAGACTTATTTTTTTGGTATGTTAATGAAGACCTTAGAAAACGATTTGACTATTTATTTTAAGTGGACAGTGTGTGTAATTAATTTTACAGTTGAATATCTTTAATTAATTAATTAGCTCTAACTAATTAAATTTCCTAAAGTTGAGTATTTTGTTTATGTATATCCCTTAGTTTTCAATGTAGTGATTCAAAAAAATAAATAAATAAAGAATATTGCATTAAAAAAAAACTGCAGTAAATCATAATGCGGTCGATAAAGGGTTAAAGAAATTTTAAACTTAAGTAAATGAAATTTTAAAATTAAGTACAATAAACACAGATGAGTAAAAAGAGAGGGAGTGTAGGAAAATAAATTATGAAGTGAGTTTCTAATACACATGTTATGTAATTTTTAAGTAATAGAGAAAACATAGCGAGAATATATATATATATGATTCGCCATACTCTTCCTCACTCTCTCGGGCGTTTCAAATTTCATTCTTTACTGATAATACTTTTAATACATATTAGTTATATGCATACATAATTCTGGTTTAAAAATAACATTGAAAGTTTTATTCCTTAAATTGCTGTTTTAAGAATTACTGCTTAAAAAATATACTTTCTCCCATTCTGACCCTATTATTGTGTTTCGAATTGTTAAGAGCATTCTTCACAAAAACGTGACCAGCGTTGTTTCTATCAAGACGTGGGTTCGAGTGCTGGTGCCACTAAATTAGGGATGGCGATCTGAGATCGATTTCTCGGACAGTAAAAAATCGATATGTACCACTGAATCGATTCAAAAAATCGATTTTTTAAATCGATATGTACCACTGAATCGATTCATTGAATCGATATTTCCTCCTAGAAAATCGACATTCGATTGTTTTTCTGTTTTGGTAAAAACCATAAATTTATTTATAATTAGTTGAATATACTATGTTTAAAACCCTAATATTACGGTGTTGGCGGTTAAAAGATTAATAACTCAAAAACTCGCGAGATGCCTGTGTGCTTAGTTTCCTTCGCCTCTCTTTAATAAATAAATAAAAAAAAAAGTTACGCTTGTAATCTTTGGCTTTTTGTATTTGTTGATATTGCGTCACTTGTTGATGCCTTGATTGACTGACTGTGATTACCGAAATAAATATTCATTTTTACGTAGCGTTTGTTACGGAGTAACAAGTAATTTGGGGAGATCGTTTGCTCCTTTTTTCGATTGCCGACAACATCCCGTGATGAGGGGAACCGCTTGGATCCCAGTCGACTTGACAGACTGTTGTTTTTAAAAAGCTAAAATATTAAGCATTAGGAACTATAAATTATATTATCTATTTCCTAAACTTTTTATGTAACAAATATATTTAGAAAATAAATATCCTCTTTAATACCTGATACTTTGATATAATAAAAATAATTGTAATTGTCGAATTCCCTGAACTAAAAAATTCCCTGATTTTTCTGATAAGAGATCTTTGTTATGGTATCTTTCTTGTTTTTCATAACACGGATTTATATTTACATTGTAAATGCAGACTTGAAAAAAAATCGATCTTTTGGACCACGATTTTTTTGTGAATCGTTTCATCAGGTTACGATTCGAATCGATCTTTTTCGGAAAGAATCGCCACATCCCTACACTAAATACTCGCTGTGCGGAGTGAGTTAATTTTTAACGTCGCACACACTATTCAGTTACACGAGAGCTTTTGGCAACGGACCTCGCGTAATTTTGAACCATGGTCAAGTAACGAGGACGGCATCTGAGCTGGCACCTCCCACCCCAAACTACCACAACACACCACACCAACGGGAGCACGTTTGAGTCTCTACATGCATCGGACTCCTCTACACGGCGGGTTTTCAGCGGCACTAGGTTCGAACTCATGACACGCCGGCCACGAGACTGACCTTGACCACTAGGATGTCGTGCCTAGGCTCCCGCGTAGAAGGACTGATGAACGTTTAGTCTGTCGAGGCTCAAAGTTTTTACGTTGACATGATATGTATGTTTGGAGAGTAGGGTTGCAACTTGGGTGTCGTCCTCGTCACTTGATCGTAGTTTAAAATTATAAGGTCCGTCGGCAACAGCCCTTGCATTGCTTCGAATGCGACTTTAATAAACCATAAATTAAATAATTAGAACTTGCAAGGACTTAATTTTAAATATAGTTATAGAAAAGCTTTATAAGGCCACTTATAAATATTGATAAACCAATGTCGTAAAACAAGATAAAGTATGTTGCTCCATATCCCACAAAAATAATAACTGTAAGATAAAGTAAACAAAAAAAAAAAAAAAAGATATTTTAATGGGTAGCAAATACCTTTTTTTATATTGATTAATCTTTACATTATTTTACAAACTTTTTTTTAATATTTTGAATTTCGGATCCGAAACGACATTCCATCTTTTTACTCCAAAAATAAAACTGAACGTTTCTATGGAGTTTTATATTATACGCAGTATCTCTTTGCTTATGTGAAATAAATAAGTAAATAAAGTATATGTATAAATAAGGAGAGAGAGGTTTTGTAGTAAAATCGCATTTTTTATGATACATTAAGCATAAATAGTAAACATTCTCATTTAATTTCAGTTTATTTTTTCAAAAAAAAATATTGTATTATTTATACATTTTATTACATCATTAATGCTTGTTTACAAATTATGTGTGATTTTTTTTAAAATTTCAAGTATAATATTTAATTACAAACACTATTCTTACACACCGATCTTTCCCCCCCAACCAGATACCATATAAAAAAAATATAATGAATTATTTCCTTCGCCCCTTTAAAAAACAAATTGAGTTCACAGTTCTATTTTACAATTCTTAACAGAGCTTTCTCTTCCGCATCTTAACATATTTAATTATAACTTCTATCTGTGCCTAGAACTAACTTACTAACTGCGAAATATATTTTTAAGAATGAAATTCCGTGTTTACATTTCTTTGTATAATGATCAAAAGGTATTAAATGTAAAGAATTTTGTTAAAAAAAGGAAGCATCCCGGAATTATTCGATCCTCTTCAGGGGTTTCTAAAAGCAATTTATTATTAGGTGTTTCATTTTTTTCGAGAAATGGATAGTTCAAGGGGGAAAAAATAATTAAAAGGAAAAAAATATTTGAATCTCGTTTCAAGTATGGTTGTCATGAATGAATTTATGATTTTCAAAACGAAGATTGCTTTATTTTTTAAATCGCTTCTCTCTTTTCTTATCAGCGTATCTTATTTTTGCGATTCCTATTATTGTAAAATCCTGCGTATAACGCGCACCTATACTTTCAAGCAGCCTTTTTTAATTTTTAGATATATTCGCTGTATAACGCGCGCACTCTCTTTTTTACGAAGAAATCTGAAATATATGTATGCAATGATGCTCTTATGTTTTGGTCGTTTGTTCGAGGTATTATTCCAAACTTTTGAAAAAATAGTATACTTTTAGAGGTACAACTCTTTAAGCTCATAAGGAATGTCTTTTCTTTTAAATAAACAGTATTTCGATATATGTACAGTCTAATTTTTTATTATGCTCACAACTATTTTCTGTATTTTTAAAGCTGCTCTCATTTTTTTACCCGGCGTATAACGCGCACCCGTAAATTTCGATCTTACTTTTTTTTGTGTTAAAAGTGCGCGCGCGCGTTATACAACAGATTTTACGGTATCTGTAATAATTACCAAATCATTACAGAACTCTCATTTTTTTTATCAATTTTATATTAGTGTATTTCCATTTTTTTTTTTTTACGGTAGATGTCACATAAACACACGTAATAATTTGTACATTATAAATTCATAAAATATTGAAGTTAAATATTTGTACGAAGATTCCTTAAAGGCCAGATGTCTCATAATAAATGTTATTTAAAATTCCAGAAGTTTTTTTAATGGAAAAGCTGTTTTTTGCATTAAAGGGAGGAGAAAATATGAAAAAAAGAACGCTGTTTAAATATACTTTAGGATCGTTTTCAGGACATCAAGGAACTTGTTTAGATTAATAGTTATTACACAGTTATATTCTTCTAAGTAAAAAATGAAGTTTTCATAGAAATTAACATTAAAAACTGCAAATAGGCACATACTTAAAGTAATTCAGAGGGAACTTTAAAACATATTTATATATATATGAAACAAAATTAGCTAAGAATATCAATTATTTTATAAATCTTTGTAGAAAAGAAACTAATTTCTGAAATATTTTAAAGCAGAAATATAGGAAATAATGACTAAACCTGTTTTGAATATATTGTTCTTATCTAATTATTGATAGCAATCAAAACACACACAGGAATAGCATTACCATTTCGTGTGGTTTTTATCTTCGAAAGAGCGGTACATTGTTTGATTCCCATGTGTAGATGGCGCCACGGCATGGTTCTTGACTTGGATTCCGGTTTCGAAGCGTTTTTGAAATGTGAATTCACTGCCTCGCTAGTTAACGCTATGGCTTCGACACTGAAAGATAGTGTGCTCCACTGGCGGAAGAAATTGGAGCGTACGACAGAAGAAAATGTCGTAAGTTTATTTTTCGAATTTTATTTTGTTCGTATTATCAAAGTTAGAACCTTTGAATAATTTCAAAAAAATTATTATATAGCAAATTTATACAACGTAACTTAATGGCAAAAAAATTGCTCCGTACGTGTAAACAGATGCCTAAGATTACAGTGTCGAATGAAAAATATCGGAAAGGCCCTGACACGTACGCATGTTCTTAAATATTTATATTTTTTGTATCGTGCTAGTGATTTTTAAAATGCTTGAGTTTTTTTTTTATTTTACCGAATTAATTTATCTTTTTCTTCACGGTCCTGAATAGAATGGCATTTAACATGGATTATGGTGCTTCTACATAGGAAAATACTGCGAATAAGTGGGCCAAATTGTTATGTGGGTATTTGTCATCTAATGAATTTGATAACTTCTTTTTTTAACCAGACACAAAAAAAAAAAAATGGAGGGTTAAGTTTTAAAGTTCTTTTACGGTGGGTACGTGTATAACAAAAATAATTTTACGTATAAGCTTGTTTCAAATAATTCGAACTTTTTTTTATATTTTGCATTTCATGAATGCATAAATCTGAAAGTCAGCGGAAGGGAAGGTTATTATAATACCGTTCCTTTGCATTTTATAATAACTTCTAAACACGCGCTCTTTTTTTAAAAAAATTTTTCCAAATAAATTTTTGTGCGGAGTACGTCAGCCTACAAAACCCATCGCCGAAATAATTTTTAAATGTTTTCCATACACCATCTTTGCATACTTTAAAAACATTTTATGCAAAGGCACACAAGTCTTATGTATCAAACAAATAAAATATAAGTATAAAACCTTTCAAAAATTTTTTCTAAAGGAGCTTAGGAGAAAGTCAAATAGTAATTGAAATATTTAAAATATACAAATCAAAGTTTATAAAAAAGAAACGTTTATTTGTAATTTAATAAATTATTTTTATCATCATATCCTCCATTGAAATTGATGATTTTTTGTCATTTAATTTCGTCTATTTAAAATAAACTAACAAACTTGTAATTATTAGTTAACATGTTTCAATTATTTAAAGTGTTAAATTTCTAAAAATTAAAATTTGTCATAAGCTGCTTTAATTTTGTTTCCTATTTACATAACGTATTAGTTTATGTTAGAATAATGGCATTATTGGTTGATTTTTAACCAAAGGGTTATACATATTTCATGAGAAATGTTAGCCATGAAATATTCAAAGATGAAATGCAAACAAAGTTTTGAAATTGATAAAAATGTCTTCCTTTTTTTTTTTTAAATAAATTGTTATTTACTTAAAAATATCTTACATATGGAGTTTCAATAAATAACATTGACTTTTTCTATATTTCTAATAACAAACTTTTTATTCTTTTCTTTAAATTAGTGATTTAATTCTGTAAATGGATACCTCTATATTTATAAATAGCATTATAGTACTCTTTAATTATGAAAAAATATTTGATACAAAACTAAAATTAGCATATGGATGTAATTACTGTTTAATTGAAAATTTAGTGTAGCAGGACTTACCCCTCAATTTAGCACTACCTCAATTTACCTACTCTTCAATTAGCAGGACTTTTTCTATATTTCTAATTGCAAGCTTTTTATTCTTTATCTTTAAATTAGTGATTTATTCTGTAAATGGATACCTCTATTTATAAATAGAAGCTTTATAGTACTCATTAATATTGAAAAAATAATTGATACAAAACTAAAATTAGCATATGGATGTAATTACTGTTGAAAAATTTAGTAATAGGGCCTACTCCTCAATTTATTTAGGAACAAAGGCTTATGTGACTAAACAATACAAGCAGTTTAATACATGCTGTAATTTTTTTTCCCAAGCCCTTCAAATATTTCACTAAATATTTGCTACTAATCAGTTATAGGGACTATGATGACTAATACAGAGCATCATGTAAATAACACCCTAAATTTTGACTAATACCAGTTGATATTATAAACAGGTAAAAAGTTGATGAAATCCCAATATAATTTAATTTTTTTATCTTTGTGTTTGTAGTGAGTTTATCTTTATAGATAATACTCGCTAATTTTATTTTTTGGCAACAGCCTGGAAAAGCAATCGCCACAACACATCCCAGAACTAAAAAGTGCCAAATATTTTGTAGGTCAAAGTAAAGAAAAAGTTTATTTGCTCCATGATAATTGATACTTTATTTTCCGATTCATCATGTAATATTTACTGCATAGCAATTGTAGTGTAGCATAACCTATTAGTGTAGTACATCCTACTCAATAATAGTGACTGTGGTAGCCAAGAGGTCATGGTCACGAACTTGTAGCTGGTGAGTTGCGAGCTTGACTCCTGGTGTCACTGAAGATCTACTGTGTAGAGGGGCTCGTGCACATTAAATCTGTTGAGGCTGAAAATCTTATTGCATGGTGTGGAAGTTTGGAGAGTGGGGTGCCAGCTCGAGTAACATCCTTGTCACTTGAATTAGGTTCAAAATTACAAAGTCGGTTACCTGCAGCCCTAAAGTTGCTTTAGAGCAGGGGTCAGCAACCTTATAGCTGTGGTGTGTCAAACCAATCTGCCAATATGATTCAGGGTGATGTACTGTAGGAAATATTTAAAACAATTAAATTCCCACAGAAATGCATGCAGAGTTATGGAACAGATGCCAAGAATACAGATTTAGAGTTCTATTATATACGCATTATTTAAAGATATAAATATAAAAATAAACAGTGCCAGTTTATCCATTGGGCACTTGGGGGGGGGAGGCCCAGATAAGCTGGACTTAATCAGATTTTCTGGTTATAAATTTCTATCCTCCAGTGCCAAGGGGCCTGAAAATCTTCTGTGACCAGGGCGTGAAATGAGCTTAAATCTGCACTGATAAACAACATAAAATATAACTATTCCTTTATAAATAAAAAAAAAAATTAAAATTGTACATTTATTATGCATCACATATGTTTTAAACATATTTATTAAAATAAAAATAAAATGTTTCCTTCAATATAATTAAAACAGTATTTTAATACAAAACTTATCTTGTGCTGTATTTCATATTATAATATCAGGGATATAATTTGTGACTTTAATTTGATATGTTTCTGAATGTTCAGTTAACTAACTTCTTTGTAGAATTAAAATATTTTTCATTTGAGAACAGACTTGTTCAAATCAATATGTAGAACCAATAGTGTACAGACCTTTCTTTCATGGGGTGTTTACATTTTAAAATATACGGGGGCGAGAGATCTGAGGAGAAATTTCTGTGGTAAGAATTAAAGATCTATTGGTCTGGGAGGGAATGAACCCTTCCCCTTGAGTACGACACTGTGTAGAACCAAAAGTGGAAAGCGAAGTATATGCAATTTTCTCTTTGAATAATTAAATCTCTCCAGCAATGACATCAATTTATCGCTATATTTATATTTCAGATTTCTTCTAATTCCATAAATTTTGCCTTTCCATTATAATGAACATGTTATTTTAATAAGCACCACTTCAAAATTATTAATTTCCATTCACTCAAATTGTGCGGTGTATAGCACTATTAAGGATTGTACCAAGTGCCAATGCCTGCTTTAGTGTGTGATATTAATAAAAAATCTAATCAAATCAAACCTCAACAAAACCTGAACTTCTTAAATCTCATTTTGATAAAAATTATAAACCTATATAATTGGATAGACCTGTTGAAAGTATTTATAAAGATTGTCAACATCCCATTAGTATTAAAATATTTGAAGAGAAATTTTTTCTCAGATATCTCAATTAAAAATTCAATTAAAGCTACATTCCAAGAAGATGCATATCTAAATAACCAGAAAAATAAATTGAAAATGCAATTAAAATTGCAAAAAGGATAAACAAAACATTTTATAATAAATTTTAATTTTGCTGATTATTTTAAGATCATACATATCAAAACTGATACTACTTATACAACTGTAATAAGATAAAATGTTACATAGAAAAATTAAGAAATTACAAGGTTATAACACAAATAAAAATCAATATATTTACATTATAAAAATGTGATTTAAACTATTATATAAATCCAATCTTTTTTGCAACAGCTTATCTTGGATAAAAACTTAATTCAGCTTCATTATTTCCTATGGCATCTAATATTTTTTGGTGAAGTTTTACAGTAATTATCGTTCACATTTTCTGATTTCAACTACATGTTCGTGAACCTACAGAATGCAATATGTAATATGCTGTTAGATAATTTAGAAATAATTGTTTTGGTTCTGTTAATGGGAAAATATTGCATGTCATTTGACGCTGACAGACCCCATGAGATGATATGGTGCATTACAAAGAAGACAAAGAGTATGTTAAGTAGGATGGAAATGAAATGAAAGATAAAATTTGTATTATTGTAAGTAAAAGGCAACTTACATAATTAGTAATCCAGTTCAATATATCATAACTTGAATTTGAAGTTTTAATAAATGTAGCCCCTTAATGCAAGGATCATTCTTTGATTTTAAAATGAATAGGAAGGGAAGTAAAAATATATATATATAATATAGCCCATGTGGTCGCCCATTCAGTATAGTGGTTAGTGATGCTGACTACTGTGCCATTGGGTTCAAATCCCAGAAAAGGCATGGATGTTTTGTAAATGTATGGTGCCTTTGCAGCATGAGGGTACTCTAAATAGCTATCGAGTTGCAAGTCCTCTCATGAGGTTGGTGGAAGAGAAAAAGAGGTGGAAGGACCCTGACCAACCCCAGAATGTTTTTCTTCAAAATTAGGGCGGATCCGAGCCAAATTGCACTGTCACCTATAAGGTTCTCAAAGTTACAGCTAAAGACAGGTGCACATCTGGGCCCTTTGCTGCAATGAATTTCCAGGGTCTCAATTTGACATGGTGAGACAGGTGACATTACCAAAAAAAACAGCACAATGTCACAAAATTTTTATCAAAATTAGAATGAATTTTTTATTCTAAAAAATACAAATTTCAAAACTTCCTAATTGACACTGTTTTTTTAATAATGAATCTTAAATTGATGAATGAACTTTTTTACAGTAAAAAAACCCTCCCTAAAATATGAAATACTATTTTCTGATATATCTGCTATTGTGATTTAGTTGTGAGAAATAAAACATAACTGCATGAGCACTAGCATTTCATGCTTTTCTTTTTATATGCATGAAAATGTTAACTAAACATTTTATCTAATCAAATTTCATCAATTCTGTTTAAGATTTTAATGTAGCAGAATTTTTTCATACATAGTGTGCTATGCTAATAATTAACACAAGACATTTTCTTTAAACCTATATTCTTAAAATGACCCTGTTAACTGCAAACACAATTAAACTGAGCTATAAATACTTTAAAACTTCAATTTATGTATTTTTTGATCTATTAGTAATACTCACACAGTGGAATAAGTGTTTTATTTTTAAATGTCTTTCTAATGGCTACACAATGCAAGAAATAAACATTTCTATTATAATACAGTCAACTCTCGCAAATTCAAAATTTCGATAATACGAACTTCTCGCTAAATCAAAGTATATGCTCAGCCCCTAGAAAAACTCTTGTATTGCTTTACTTTGAAATATCATTTTGGTACACTCAATATTTCGAGGTAAAATCTGTGCCTGGCCAGAATACAACATGCGATAATTCGAAGTGATCTTAATAAAACTTAACAATTCAAACATTCACTACCATGTGGAGTCCAGTAGCAAACAGGTTGGAGCTTGCATGTTTTGTGTTGTATTGTCTCAGCTTGTCTCCCCTGTAATGTAGCCCCTTTGATGACCTTCGGAGTTGACTGATGATTCTACAGAAGCTAAAAGTGTTGATAACAAACTACACAGCCTTTTCCTTCCAAATCACATGTTGATGCGGACGTTTTTCAAGCTTCATTTATTCTAGAAAAATCAGTTCACAAAGGTTGAATGCCATAAAACAAAAAAGATAAGTTTTTTTTCGTCAAAAAAATTATGCACAGTATGTATTTTAATACAGGATTTTTAACTTCTGTATAATATATATTTTTTAAAAATACTTTAAAATAATTTCATACATATGTACAATAGTTGTTTTATTACATAGTTTCAAATTTAAATGAGTTAAAAAAGTTCTCTTCATGAATTTTGGGAGTTTTTTCCTACCCTCTTGATAATTCAAAATTTTACATTGATCCCTTCAACTTTGAATTATCGAGAGTCAACTGTATTTAGAAATATCTATACTATTATCACAATATGAATATAAAATATTTTTTAAAGGACTTATCCTAAACATTAATATTATATATTTTCATATATTCTAATGTACAGTCAAATTATAATATTATGACCATCCCATAAGTGGACAATCACAGGCCAGATGGACAAACCTGTTTTTTGGAACATATACAAAGATGACAGCTGAGTATGTATTCATACACCAAACATTACTGCAATAGGTAAATCTAACAGATTTTGAAAAAGGAACGATCATCTGTTATTGAGCACAGAGGACATAACCATTTCACCACTATTGAGAAATATTTGAGTAGTATGTATGCAATGAACGGGAAAATGAACATGATCTGCAGTCTCAGTGTGTGCAATGTCTTCTAAATTTTAGAATCTTATTCATGCATTGTTTTAAAAATTTATCTATAATTTGCGTTCATGCATCATAAAAATTTGGTTGAAATATCGTTCACGCATTTTTACGCTGTCATATTCAAAAGTTGGCAGGTATTAGTGTGATAATTTTTAAAATAAATTTACAATTCATGTTAAACCATAAGTATTCACACTATACATCATTGCTAGGAATGTGCCAAAATGTTTTATCTACTTGGTAATACTTGCTTCATACAAGGCACCTACTGAATTTCAGGCTTATTCTGCTTACCTGTAATATTTTCTAATATGAAAGTCTTAACGATGAATGGTATGGATGTTAAGAAAAGTACCTGCTCAAATATTTTTACCACTTGATATGGCCTAAAATTACCAGACCTGTCAACAATAGCCATCATGAAGCTTTAAGAATGTTTAAATGAAACAGTCTTCAAAACTAAAAACTTTACAATAAAAGTGAAATAAACTGAGATCATTATAAACATACTTATAAAAAAGCATTTTTACGATTTAAAAAAAAAAAATTAAAGTGAAAAACTGATTTTATTTCAAGAGTATGAGTTTTGCAATAGCTTTTCAATAAAGACAGCTCTATGATGGAGATCTTTTTGCTGTAGCTTACAAAAGCTAATTTTGAAAAAATGTTGAATTTATATATTTAGTGATCATTCTAGATAGGTTTTGTAGGGTACTTTGCTCTTTGGATTTATTTGTGTATCTTTTTCTAATGTTTGCATCAATTAGAAAATAATATGTTTAGTACTTTGCTAGAAAGTATTCTCTTTGAAAAGTGATAAGTTTTTTATGCTTGATACTCCTCCCTCCCCCTTGTGTCAAATTTTACAGTTGAATGACATTGCGCCCTTTTATAAAAACAAAATTATATTCTTTCCCCAGTTTCCATGTCTTATACTTATTTAGCCCTTAAATGAATACTGCATGTTAAAAAAGTATAGTTTATATTCTAAATTTAATTACGTGCACACACAGGAGTGATGAATTGTATTTATAAATTTCAAATTTTGGTGATAACTTGTTTGTACATTTAATTTTACTTAGGGTATAATATAATTGTGTGTAGATGTTAATAGAACAATGAATCAAATAGTACAAAGCACGATAGATAGCATACAAGTTAAAGGAGTTAATTTTATGGCAATATAATATAGAGAAAGAAAGACTGTGGTGATAAGTGGTGCTTGACAGATTTTTTAGCAATTAATGGTGGGGGAGAGGATTTCAGTATATGAAATATATAAAGAATTTTAAAAGTAACTTTACTTTTTAAAAATAATTTTAAATCAAATTTTTATACCAAATATAGGAAATGTTACAGCATTGAGAAAAATGACTTGTTTGGGCTAAAATGTTGTCACAGGAAGAAAAACTGAAATATTTTTTATGTTAAATATTATGTGGGTAACAAATAAATGTGAATGTTGACAATATAAGATTCGAGAAGTGTTTAAAAATACTGTATTGGTAACTCTTTTGAGATTGATTATAAGAATTAGGGTTGACTTCTGGACTTTTAAACACAAGAAAAAAATCAAGTATAGCTTTTATGATAATCTTTACTTTATGAGAGAGAGATAATCTTACCTTTTGAACCAGTATTAGATAATTCTAAATGATAACTTTTAAAAGAATGCTTTTCATGTATTTAGATCTATTAAGACATTTTTTTTAATGCATTTTATCATTAACATATTTTAAGTCTAGATTTGAGCCCCTTTTTTAGTACTTTGAATTGAAAAGTTTATATGCAAATGATTTTTTTCCTCTTCATTTTTATGAACTACTAGCTGGTATACCCATTCTTCGCATGGGTGAACTGAAAAATTAAACAACACAGATTGAAGGATAAAGAAGTTTTTTTAATGAGTTAATTTTATGTGAATTGCAAATTAAACAAACTTTTTGCATATCTCAGCTGAACAAAAAAAAGAAAGAAAAAAAACACCTTTGTTAAATTTTAAGTCTGTAGATCTAATAGAGCTGATAAGAGATTTTTTTTATAACTCCCCATTACACTCTTGAGGGTCGATTTTTGAAAATACCTCCCTAAGCTGATCTCTGCTCAGCAAAAGTAACACGTTGTTAAAAGTTTTGTGTAATGAACGCTTAAAATAGTGTAAATAATTTATATCTGAAAGTGTAGTACATTAATATTATATATACTTTATGTTGTATTTATTTTATGTTAAAATTGTAATATTCGCAAGCAACGCCGTTTCTTAAATTATAATGGCGATTCAATGAAAAACACAGCGAAATGTTAACGACAGAGTCAAGTAGGCAAATGTCTAGTCACTTTCATAGCTCGAGCTTCATTAGAGCTTTGTAGGGGAGCAATGCACGTTAATACTTTATCTACCGCATTATGATTTACTGCAGTTTTTTTCATACAATATTTTTTTTTGACCACTACATTGAAAATTAAGGGCTATACATAAACAAAATACTCCACTTTGGGAAATTTAATCCGTTAGAGCTAATAAATTAAAGATATTCCACAGTAAAATTATATACACCGTTTACTTAAAATAGTCAAATCGTTTTCTAAGGTCTTCATTAACATACAAAAACACAAGACATTTAAATTTTGACATAAACTATTTATTCGGGACAAAAATAATAATCTTTGCAATGCGCTGAAAACGTAATATCTGCTACAAAACTATTCGCCTTTCCCGCTAAAATACTCATCATAGAACCCGTGCTGCCATAAAGAGTGGAATTCAAAGAATATTCCTGCTAAGTATTGGTAGGATATTCCTTCTAAGTTGGTGTGGTGTGGTAGTTAGGAGAAGGGGGTTCCAGCTCAGGTGTTGTCCACTTCACTTGACCATTGTTCAAAATTACGTGGTCCGTAGCCAAAAGCCCTTGTGTAGCTGAAAAGTGCGACGTTAATATTCACTCACTCCAAAAAATACAGTACAATAGTTATAATTATTTTTATACTTAAAAATGCAATATCTGCCTATTCAATTAAAATTATAGCGTTATAATAACTACTAACCACAAACAAATTTTGAAAATTTGTCCAAATGATGTAGTGTGAAAGAGAAAGTTTATTTACTTTAAATACCAGAACCGATAAAAGCATTTATTTTGAAAAAAGATCAGTTTCTTACTACCAAATATGCATAATAAAATCATAAAAGAAAAACATTCAAATAAAGAGATTTATAACAACCCCTCCCTTCAAAACCTAGTTTTATTCTGAAATAAAAAAAAAATTAGGGATTATGCTGATCACAGGAATTAATTAGAAGCGAGCGCCTTGCGCAGCCAAAACAAAAAGTGTTTCTTCACAATAAAATATAGGCATATGCTGTCGTGGGCTTTTTCGCAGCGCAGAATTCCTTGCAGATGGCAGAATTTTTTCCTACTTGACAAATATCGTTATATTTTGGACACTTCACACAATATATTTATAAATTATAGCCTATGCTATAAATTATGGCCTATGTGTTATTCTGATGTATAAGCTATATTACTGTAAAGTTTCATTAAATTCCATTCAGTTGTTTTTGCGTGAAAGATGGACAAACATCCTCACTAACTTTTGCATTTATAATATGTATCTAGATTAAAGCTGCCAATGTAGACAAAGGCAATTAGATTAGAAAAACATAGCTTTAAAATCTGAACCAAAATTAAATGAAACTTTGAAAATTATATTAATTGTTATCATGTAAAAAAAACTATTTAAGCTTCATACTAATTTACGTAAAATCTTTGGGGTTAGTGATCTTATAACTACAGCATTTTCTTTTTACTTAAAACTCTAACAATAAATTCTAATCTTGAGCTGTGTTTTACTTGGATGTAATCTAGCATCATTGGTATATTTACATTACATGCACTATATAAGATGTGCAAGTTTATTTTTAAATTAGTAAAATTAGTTAATAGTTGAATACAATAAAAAATATTTTTTAAAGTAATTTTATTCATAATTTAAAAGAATTTTTATTAATGTTTTTATGAAGAAACAATATATTCTACATTTGAATGTACATAAAATGAAAAATTGCATTTTAAGAATGCTTTTATAATATCTATTTGAAATTTGTATATTCTATTTTTTTCACTTGTCTTTTGTCAAGTAGAGTGATCAGATTAAATAATTGAAAAACAAAACAAAAGGGATATTCCTAGTTAATATTTTTAATTATATTTGATTCATTTATTTAAAAATTATATAGATTAAGAGAGTAACCCGTTAATTACAGAAAAACAAAGCAAACTGCAATATCAATAGCAGAAAAAATTTCACAGTGTAGAATTTTAAATATAAATTCTGTTTGGAAATAGTTCTAAACTGGTTGTATGAAGTATCATAAAAAAACATGAGAAAAAAAGCTAAGTAATTGTCACATACACAAAAATGGGAAGTTGCATCACAGTCTTCAAAATGTTTTATATAGCAAATTCATTTTAAATATTACAATAGTTGCCTTTTAGAAGAAGGGTATTTTTAAAAATAATCATGTTAAAGTACAGAAAACTGAAAAGAAAAATATCGTTCGTTTTTCATATGATGTGTAAAGATAAAATATTTATTTAAATAGAATAAAGAACAGAATGTTACTTTACTTTCTGAAAAGGGCATGAGTGTTAAAAAAATAAATTTCAGCAAAATTTCAGTTAATTTTAATAAATAAGGAAGTTGTGTGTTACCACATTAAATACTACACGTTTCCTGTTTGAATGCAATTAAAAATTGAAAGATTTCATACCAATACCCCTCAACCTTGATATGTAGCTCTAGTACAAGTAAAAAGTATCAAATATATCAAAGCTTTTTAGTTATTTTAAATGTGTTATTAAAAAGTTATGCAAGTGCTACTGTATAAAGTGATAAAAAAAAGTCACCTAAATAATAGAATACTTACTAACAATGCTGTAGTTGCAATTATTTTATATATCATGCTTTTATTTACATATATATGGTACTTACATATTCTGTCAACCATGAACATGGGTGAAATGTCTGGTGCTTACCAAACAATTCTTCATAGTACTCAAATATAACTAATACATTATTTTACTTGTTAGTCACATCATTTGGCAGTTTTTGTTCGGACAAAAATAACCAATGGTATGATACATACCCATTAGACTAGAAAGTGTTTTCGTGGAACCCCTAAAACTAGAAAGTATTTTTGTGGAGCCCTATTTTCCATTCACCTTTAGAAGAATATATCTCAAAATAATATTTAAAGTAGATCAACATGTTATAGGCATATTTTAAGCACAGGTAATTAAAAAATATTGCATTTTTTAGTAAAAAATTTTAATCTACTTTTAACATAAAATTTACTCAATAATAATCCGTGATCCAAGTGTCACCTACCCATACATTATGCTTAGTAACTGGGATATATGCTTGTGCATTTTTTGATACAAACTGTTTATTGAGATTAACTGCAATTGCATTACATTACTCTAAGCTTAATTCTTCTATACTTTGTTTATGTAGCCACTCACGTTGAGAAATATTTTTTACTTATATGGCCACTTATGGTACTTTTTCACTTGAATGGCATTAAAATGTTTAAAGAAATACTATTTATTTTGCATTAATCTGCAACATTAAGATTTAGGAGCTGCTCTTGCTTAAATCTGTTGATATGTCGATAAGTTGTTTCGTCTCGTTTATTGTTGGTGCTTTTTCAACAAATGCTAAAAGGTGTATTTTCCATTGGAAAGCTATTTAGTTTTGCAAGACATTGTACCGAGTATGCAGATATCTCGTGGAGTGAGTCGGTGAATGTGGTGTTTTATGGTACAAGAGTTCTCTCGTGAAACCCGGGATAGTTAACAATAAAATATATACAATCTAGTAGGTAATATATATACAATGATAAATAAATGGATATTAAAAAATATTAAGTTTAGAAATATGCAAAATAAAATCATGTATGAATAAAATTTTCAGTTTCTTAATGATAGATATGACCAGTATAAATCTTTGTGTGTACAAATTACATAGAGAACTAAAATCTATTTTGTATACACATTTATATATTTTTTTCAGTTTTTTTTACTGTGACTCGTGGAACCCCAGGGTTTCGTGGAACAGTTTCAAGACTACTGGTGTAGTTCAATCAGAAATTGACAGATTTTTTTAAGCGTTAATAATCTAGATATAACAGGAATCGTGTGCTTTTTTTATTAAAGAAATTATTCTTCAAATTCGACTCTATTTTACACGAGCAAAGAAAAAGATACAGAATGAATTTAGATGTATTAAATTTTTCTATATAGATTTTACTTACCTTCTTTATTACTTTGAAGAATGAAACTAGCATATGAGACCGAAAGCAACAAAACGAGCGAGTACTAATGAAATTACCAGTGATGGTTGCAATTTTCTTCTCAGTGTTTACCTAAAATTAAATTAGATTAAAATTATTCAGAGTTTTTAAATGAAGTCTAACAATTCAAATAATTTTCCTCTACTAAGCATACGTAGAAAATTCTTATACATGAGAATCAATTTTAGAACATTTTATAAGCATTTTAAAAGTATGCAATATTTATATTTCGAAAAATCCCTATTTAATATCTTATATATTTTTGAAAACTGATCTGATGAATTTTTTGATGATAGTTTAAAGACCGAAGCCTCCTGTTGCAGAAATAAACATTTTTAAAGCGCTCCATACCGCTCGCATGTTATTTTATGCAGTTACGAAACTGAAAGACAATTAGTGTTTGGATTTATATATACGTGAGTGTAATGCATAGGGCAAATAAAATGCTAGCAAGTTTTATTTTACTAGATAATTGAAAAAATTGTTCCCTCATTTTTTTTTTTATCAAATGTTTTGACTTTGATCCATCAACCCTATGGTAACAAATGATAATTAAAAAAAAGGAATGTTAATTAAGCATCAATGCAAACTCAATCATCCTAAGAAAATAAACATTCGTTTGAGAAATATTAAATAAAAATATACCTTTCGAGAGAAATTATGCAAAATTCCTCGAACTTGGGAAAAATCTAATCATCTACAGAATTTCATCGTCATTTAATCGACATTCATTAATAGACAATATGGCTGAACCTAACGCTGGTCATACGCAATCTTTCAAACATAGAAGGTAGATCCTGCGTGGGTGGAAGCTTCGGTTTACCGTCACTCGAGGAATATGGCAGCGTTTTCGTTTGGAGCTTTAATCCCATGAGGTGGGGAAGAAAATTTAAATGCCGTGTTGAATTTAGAAGCTTCGTTTGCATTATTTAAGACGTACTAAAGCGAATTTCAGATTGTACAGGATTCCTAGATGGTGTTTGCTATTGCAAGTTTTTTGGCATAAATATTTGCCGAAAGATTTCCAAGATAGGCAATATCTCTCTTCAGCACTTTGCTTTCGGCCCCTCTAGTGAAAGGGGATAGCAGACTGGGAAGAGGTCTCGGTTGGAAAAAAGGAGTCTTTTGACCTTTTTCTTTTTTGGGGGAGTGGGTTAAATACTGTTGAAGAGATTAACGCATTTCTCTACATGGTAACTGAAGAAAAAATTATCCCGAAAGAAATCCCCCCAAGGAAGATTAGAATGATGCAAAACATTGAAAACGTAAAGCTTCTAATTTTCCTTTTCTGATTTAATGTGTTAAAATTAAACTAACACTGTATGATACAATTTTACTTTTATTGAATAGTTATATATTAGTTATATTGCATTAGATAAACTATACATTCTCTATTTTTCGAAAATAACTTAACATAAATTTTACAAATAGCTCTTCACATTCTAAACTAAATAACATGTAAAAATAAATTCTAATTTTGAAAGAATGGAGTTCTTTGGGGAACATTTTATTCACTCCACCTTCCCCAAAAAGGTGATTTTCTAAACTATTTTTTTTTTTGAAATTTGAAACCTTATTTGTTTTGAAAATGTCATGATACAATAGGATTTGCAGTCCTAAATAGAACTATGAACTCGCGTAATTTTTTAAATATGTATTTTATCTATACGCCTGTTTGTGGAAATGAGATTGGAAGTAAAAGAAATTAAAGAACAAAAAATTAAATAAGAAAATGAGAATTTTATCTATATTAAATAATATTCCCCACAATTACATAGTACATAACCTTATCGGGCTCTAGACTTTTAAAGGGACTGTAATAGCATTTATAACTTGCCCATTAGTAATGAAATTACTTAAATACAAAAATTCAATGTCAAAAGCATTGAGAATAATTGGAATTTTTAAGTTATTTTGTTTCCTAAGAAATTTTTTAAAAACAATTTCCAAAAACGAGAGCTTAGTTTAGATCAGGAGGGTGGGCGGAGCTTAGGGGTTAGAGATAAAAATTTGGAAAATTCGGAATCGAGATGGACCATATGATTGGTTGAAACGTGGTCGTCTCGAAGGAGTTTACAGTGCAGTAGAAGTCAATGCATTAGGTACTGGAAATATGCAGTTGTAAAGGTGAAAAATAAATATTACGGTTTAATTTTTAATACAATTAGAATTTTTTAAATAAAGGATCAATTATAGGATGTTTCTGGATTTATAAAAAAATTAACACGTTGACAAAATTAAATTTTCAGTACCCGAGATGGTGGAAATCTTAATTTTTCAATTTTATCTAATTTAATTGCAACTTTTCTGATAAATTGCTTAGTGGTGAACGTTTTACTTGTTGATCTGAAGCTTTTTTTCTTCACAAACCAGCATGCATTCAAAATTTACCTCATAATTATGGAAATTATGTAATAAATTAATGTGAATCTTATCTGCATCTCCCAGATTGGAGCAGTATAGGTCGGAACTGGTCTGATGATCATGATGTTAATAAGCGTTTTGTTTTCTCTACTTAGTGTAAATTTTCTTTGAGTATAAACTAAACTTACTTTTATTATGTAGAATTCGGTGTTTAGAAGAGATGTTTTTATTGAGTATTATACCAAAATGTTGGGTGAGTTCAGACCGGGGTATAACATTTATTTATATATTTTGAATTTTCTTGACTTAATAGTAAAAGATAGCTTCAGTTTTAGCATCAT
Source organism: Trichonephila inaurata madagascariensis (assembly GCA_019973955.1). Lineage (NCBI taxonomy): Eukaryota > Metazoa > Arthropoda > Arachnida > Araneae > Nephilidae > Trichonephila > Trichonephila inaurata. Next base: position 146,935 of record BMAV01025033.1, on the reverse strand, counting down.
TTAGTGCTATTTTCCATTATTTAAGCCGATCCTCAAGGGGAGCAATGTTATTTACATAAAATGTTGCTGCTTACATGCTTTAATAATATGACCACTTTTTTTTTTATAATGAAAAGGACGAAAAATTCAAGAAAAAATTACAACTTAAATATATGAAACGTTCTATTAATTCAAACAAAAATACGCTAATTACGCTTACATTCTTTTTAATTATCTTAAGAGTATTTTTCCATTGCATGAATTTTTTTTTTTTTTTTTTGTCAACATATCATTTTCTAGTAAATCGGAAAGTTCGGGCAAAAAAATATCCTTCATACTGAATTTTACGGGTAAGCACTGTAGCTAAAATATTAACATTCAATTTTGAATTCTCACTAGTCACTCCACAAAAAGCATTACGAACTGAAAAAACTCTTTCAACTGGTGCGATAGTTCCTCTGCAGCACAACGTAAATTCAACAAGAATAATTACATTTTCATATGGAATGTGTTCATTTTTTAAATGGTTTAAGTAATTTCACCCATATTTTACCAATTTCTCGGCATGTTTATTTTCCAGTTCTAATTTATTAGAATTTAAATGTTCATTCAGTCTTTCTACTTCAAACAGACGATTGTCATTAGTTTTAATATATCAGGCATTTCTTTCGATAAAAACTAAACGTAATTTTCTATATCTGCCCACTTTATTTGAGACCAAGTCAAAAAATACCATTTAAAACTGTTATTTCCTGTGATATTTGTTTCGGACCATTCTTCGACATTTTGGAAACATGTTTGGTTCCAGGGGCGGCTCTAGGGCCGGACCCATGTCCGGGGCGGCATTTGGACCGAATTTAAAAAATGCTTTTTTTTTGTTACGAAAAAATTTGGATGAAATTATCTTCTAAAATATTATTTACACTTTGGAAACGTGGAACATAATTATTTCGTTTTAGAGTGAATTGAAAAGTCGACCATTGCTAGTAAAATTTGTAATGATTAAAAAAATAAATCTTGTATTACGTGGCGATTTGACTTTTGGATACAAGTAGACATGCTTATCGTGACAAGATCTTCACTTTACTGATATAGAGCGGATCCCGGGAAATCGTCAGATTTCAATACTTTTTGTATTCCCGGGAATGGCACGGGGCTTAAATAATCCATGAAGTAGCTATTTTTTACTGGACTAGGGAATTCAACCTCCGCTATAAATTTTAGCTGACCCTACTGAGGCAATTTACGATTGTTTACCCGAAACTTCCTAGACAGAGGAATTTTCATTACCCCGGCTGTGGGGTAAGCGCATAATAGAAAAATATCACCCACGAAGAATAGAAAATTTTTTCAGCTTGTCGTGGGAAAGAGTAAAATATTGAAACGTTTCGGTCAAATCAGTTCCTGCCTTTTGAACATCGCTTCCTAAATTGAAAGTATTTAGTTTTTAAAGAAATTGCATTTCGTAGAGAGCCTCTGATCAAGGTTTCTAGATCTTTATTTGTGTGAATAAAGTAGTAAGTATTAATACTTAAAACTATTTATTTAATTTTTTTAAAAAAAATTTCGGATACTTGTCTTTATTATGAGCTATTTAATTGAATTAGTAATTTGAAGGAGGGAATGAACCACCAAACAGTTTTGGGGAGATTATTTTTAAGCAATCTCGCAACATTCTTTATTCATTATTTTTCCTTACTTTCATGTACGACATTCTTACATTAATATTTATATTTATGTAACATTAATACAGCAACTCTATAAACAAAAAATCGGTTATACAAATAAAATCTCTTAAATATAATAATTAATATTTTTAACGTACGTAATTGTTACTTCAGCAGCAAATAAATTTTCAAGTATTTATATAGTATATTAATATTTATCTCTTAGTATAGCAACATTAGTGGAAATAACTGATTCATCTTAGACTGATTAAATTTCAAACTCATGTGTAAAGGAACATTAATTTTAGATGCGAATTTTTTTTTCGAGATTTTTAACTGTTAACGTTTTTTTCTATGTCGTTAACAATTCTTGCCTTTTTTTTCCTAAAAGAGATAAATTTCATTAAAAAAATTTTTGTAACTTTTAATTTGGGGAAAGATTTTTCCTCTATGTATATGATAAAGTTGAAAATAAAAAAATCAAGGTGGTAACCGCATCTGCAAAATAAACATAGTGTGACATAATTATTATAAACTAAATAAATTCTTTTGTATTCGAATATAAGTAATAATTTCTTTCTTTAGAATAATTATTTATTCCTGCGAAATACTTCTTTCTACAGATTACTAACTACATTTGAAAATTATTTATCAAAATATTTGGGAGATTTCATTTGAGTTCAAAAGTAGAATTTAAAATTTCTGTCTGCCTCACAAAATTATACTAAATTTGCAGGGACCACGGATGAAAATACATTTGATACACTATTTATTATTTTAAACCATTTTCAGTTTTATTAATTGTTTCATGACATACATTTTTAATAAAATGTACATACAAGCGTTTAAAAATCTGAAAATTTATGAGTCGAAGCTAAATCGAAAATTGAAGAAAAAAACGGTATATATTTTCATTATTTTGTGTAATAATTATTGATATTATTTAAAAATAACTTGTTTTTAAATTTTTTTAAATTTTGATGTATTTCCGGGAAGGGGGGGGGGGAACCGGGAAATCAGAAACATTAATAACTACGTTAAGGGCGACAAATGTGCGCACACAAAAAACAGAATATTTCGCTTAAAGCAGCGTTCGGCAAATTGCAGGTCTTCAAAATTCTGCTGTTATATACAGTCAAAAATTATGTCTGCTAAAAAGAGTTGTTTTCCTTTCAAATTTATAAATATCTCTTGAAAAAAACAACTCGTATTTACATGCACATTTAACTATTTGATTGGCTTACCGACTGAATTTATCGTTAAATGTGTATTTGATTTAACTCTTTTCTAATTTCCAGTTATATATTAGTGTTTAGTATTGTGATTCTGGTATTTTATTTGATTATTTTCTACTGTGTACGTTAAATGTCAGTTAACTTTTATGTTGAACCTTGAAGGGTTCGAGGCCGCAGTGTATGTTAAATCATGAAATTTGATATGTTTATACCATCTCCTGTAACTTTCTACCCGTCTCGGACTGGGGTCACTACGGACTTTCCGGACACCCATAAAATATCCGGCGTCAGCTAACCAAATAGAAGACAGAGGCAATAAAAGTTTGGTGAAGATAGCGAGCTACAGATGTTTTATTTTACTCTTGAGTAGTTACTTGAAATTAAAACAAGCTTTTGTGATCTCTACCATTAACAGACTCTAGTTAAAAAAAAATTGGTTCCACTGAATCTTTTAGATTTAGCTCGTTTGAAGTATAGCAACAGATAATTGTTTTTAATTTCGAATTATTTTGTATTTTTTAAGACTTAAAATAATATACAAATACAGTAGTGCTTTCTGTAAGGTACATCTCTGTAAATATATGTATTAAATGTGTTATAAATAAATTCACATAAATGAGTAATTATTATAACTGAAAGGACTACTGAGTTAAAAGAAAACTAGGTAATTCTAATTTCAATGAAATTATTTTGTATATACGTATCCATAGTTATAGTTAAGAGTAATGGATTAAAAAATTTCATCTTTAGATTAAATCGAAATAATGTTGATGACGCGAAATTTTTTTCGTAACAGAGCTTCCATTTCCGGAACGAGACATTGCACAACCTTCATTACTATTCCCAGAATTAAAAAAAATTGTTGTTTATTTCTCTTGTTTATTGTAAATTTTGATTCCATTTTTCTGAATCATCATGTTAAATCAATATAACAGAAGTGGTTTCAGATTATTTTTTTTTCTCCTTTTTCATACATCAAGAGAAATTTATTAATACTATCTGGTAATTATATTATAAATAATTGTGTTATTGCTGATTGAAGTATCGAAAAGGCATTTTATAAAAAAATTTTCGGAATATTTAAAGTTAGTGAATTAGGTCAGTAATAAGTGAATTATATTTCAATGTTTTCTTCTTTGATGTAAAGAGACCAATTTAATAATATTATTTTTGTATTATAAATATATTTCCAAATGAGATAACATGTGATTATATTTAAATGTTATGAAAAATATTTCGAAATGACATTTTTTGAGGAAGCTAAGACAGAATTTTATTTGACTGAGAAATATAATGTATTTTTTTATTTTTATTTTAAATATTGCAGTCTTTAGTATTTTTTATTAGTGTTAATTTTAGTGATTATAAAGATCATTAATTTCTAAAGTTATATTAATAATGTTAATGGAAAGTATTTTTTCAGTGGGAGTTGTTCAAGTAGAGCATTTTCCTTTGATTAAAAATTATGTAAATTCATTCTATATTTTGTGCGTGCTATGTACAGATGTATTTGTGAGTTTGTTGAAAATATAAGTTTAAAAGATTTCCTAATTTTAATACTGGAAAATATACTTAGGATATCCTACTCTCTATATAGTTATCAATTCTAGATATATATATTAAGTATAATTAAATGCAGTGTTCAAACGAAAGTAAAATAAAGGCTTTTTATTCTTCGTTTTAAATTTACGATAAGATTTTAGAAAAT
>BMAV01025033.1:127968-141946 GCA_019973955.1 Trichonephila inaurata madagascariensis | reverse complement strand
ATACTCCGCGTCATGACCAACGCACCCTGGTACGTTCGGAATGACGTGGAGTATTTTGTTTTGAATTACTTGGATTTTTTTCATGTGGGTGGCAGCCGCCGCTCCCCAGACCGGGAAAGCGTACGTGATCACTGGGCGCAAAACTTGTCTATAAAGAATTACTTTATTTTCTAGAGATAGAGGTGACCTTCTCCTGACAAGGGAGATGGTTAAATGTATTCTGCCCCAGAACTTTTCATCGAGATAGTCGATGTGTTTCTTGAAAGTTAGGCGGCTATCAATGTGTAGGCCCAGATATTTCACTACCGAAACCCATTGGATGTTGTCATCAAAGAGTGTGAGTTGGAAAGGAGGGTCGATAACACCTCTTTTCCTAAATATAATTGCTTGAGATTTATCTACATTTATTGCAATTCTCCAGTGTGTAAGCCAAGTTTCTAGTTTGTCGAGAAAGTTTTGAATAGCTTTAATAGTGTATTTCAGCTGGACTCCTTGCGATAACACTGCGGAATCATCCGCAAACAGGCAAGTACTGACGGTGGAGTGTTGTGGGAAGTCGTGAGTGTAAATGTTGGACAAGTAAGGTGAAAGTACAGAGCCCTGAGGAACGCCAGAAAGGCAAGATCCAGAGTTGGAATATGCATTATTTACACGAACTCTAAAAGTTCTATTGTGTAAGAAATTGTGTATGATTTTAATTAAAGTCAGGGAACTGCAGTTTAACTTGTACGTGAGGCCATCGTGCCACATTTTATCAAATGCCCTTTTGACATCCTAAAAGACACCGACAGTGTAATATTTGTGGGCGAACCCTTCGTTTATAATATTTGTAACTCGTATTAACTGGTGTAGCGTTGATTGGCCCTCCCGGAACCCGCATTGTTCCGGGGGAATGCAATCTATGGCTTTGCAGTGGGTTTTTATTCTAGTTAAGATTATTCTTTCATATATCTTAGCAGTGGCATTAATTAAGCTAATTGGTCTGCAGCCTTGTGGAAATGTCCTATCCTGATTTGGCTTGGCCGGCATGATAACGTTTGCTTGCTTTTTGGTGAAAGAAGGACCCCCTAAGCGATTGACAGAATATAATTTTCCTCATGACGCCATCGGTCGAAGGTTTAGCTCATATTATTGTACCAGAATTTTAAAAAACGGTGAAAAGGTTATGCGTAAATGGTTAGTTTATTCCATTAAAAAAAATTCTGTTTATTGTTTTTGCTGCAAACTTTTTGGCGGTGTCGTTAGTTCTCTTTCCACAGAAGGTTTTAAAAGTTGGAAGCACATCGTTGAAACTTTAAAAACACGAAACATCCAAGAACCATAGTCAAAGCCAAAAGTCTTGGATTGAATTTAGTCAGCGATTACAATGCTGTAAAACAATTGACAGCGACTCGCAAAGACTAATTATTGCGGAGACTAATTATTGGTGCTAGGTGCTTCAACGCATTGTAGCAACATTAAAAATGCTTGCCCAAAATTGTTTAGCCCTTCGTGGTAAGATTGATAAACTACACGATTCCAGTAATAGTAATTTTTTGCAAATAATTCAACTACTTGCTAAATTTGATCCAATAATGGAGGAACGTTTTCGAAGAGTGCTAAAAAATCAAGAAACTGAAGTACATTATATCTAGGGAAAAATATTCAGAACGAAATATTTCACTTTTACATGAGAACATTAAACTACAAATTGTTCATAAAATTAAACAAGCCAAGTATTATTCGATAATTTTAGATTGCACCCCTGATGCTAGTAAGATCGAGCAAATGACCTTTTTGGTAAGATATATATATATAGAAAAATTTAATTCTAATGAAGCTAACGTTAAAATTAATGAGAGCTTTTTATGTTTCCTTCCAGTTGAAAGATCAACTGGAAAAGAACTTTCAAATTTAATAGTTGAGAAACTTATTAAAAAATTGGGGCTAAATTTGCTAGATATGCGTGGGCAGGCCTATGGTAACGGAGCCAACATGAGAGGTGAGAAATCAGGGGTACAATCTAGAATTAGGACGTTAAATCCACGAAAAATCTATGTACCATGTAGTAGCTATTAGTTAAATTTGGTCATTAATGACATGGAAAAAGCATCATTAGAAGCCCGTAATTTTTTTAATATAGTTAAAAAAATTTATTTTTTTCATCAACTTTTCTGTTGGTCATATTATTAAAATATTTAAAGGGCATAACTTTAAATCCTTTAAGTACAACTCTTTGTGAAAGCCAAATAGAGGCTATTAAACCCTTAAAGTATCAATTAGGAGGCATTTATGATGCTCTGTTTAGTATTTATAATAATGCTGAAATTGACAACTCTATAAAAGATGAGGCCTCTGGATTATTAAATTCTATTAAACAATTTAAGTTCTTATGCTCCATCACTATTTGGTATAAAATCTTAAATTGCATAAATTCGATAAGCAAGCTATTGCAAACAAAAGATTACGATCTACCATCCGCTATGGAACTCTTTAAGAAATTGTAAGGAATTTTTTAATGATCTTCGATCGGATGGGGCTTTTGCTGAAATTCTCTGTGATGCAAAAGAACTGGCCGACGAGATTGATATCCCTGCTAATTTTGAGGTCACGCAGCCACGTCACAGAGTTCATCGCAAAAATGTTAATTTTGATTACGAAGTACGAGATGATCCGGTAGAGAAGATCCTAAATTAAAATTCAAGATAGTTTTATTTTTTTACAATTGACCAAGCAATTAATGCCTTGGAATGCAGATTTAATTTAATGAGTACCCATAGTAATTGTTTTCAATTTTTATATAATATATATGATTTAAAAGATACCCCTAAAAATTTAATAATTAAAAACTGTAAAAATTTAGAAATGATGTTGGCAGATGTAGAATCAGTAGACATAAATGCGCTTGATCTAGCAGATGAGATAATGTCAGTTTCAGCATTATTAGGCAAAAAAAAAAAAGCCCAATAGAAGTTTTAAAATTTATTTCAGTTAGAATTTGCGCCCCAAATCTTGCCATCGCATTAAGAATTTTACTTTCTTTGCCAATAAGTGTAGCAAGTGGAGAGAGGAGTTTCTCAAAATTAAGATTAAAAATTTCTTACGGTCTACAATTTTTCAAGAGAGATTAAATGGTTTAGCTACATTGGTAATCGAACATAAAAATAGCTGAACAAATTGATTTGAAGGAATTAATCAAAGTTTTCAGAGTTAAAAGTCAGAAAAAAAACTTCTAATTTTTTGTTTATTTTGTTATTTGTTTTAATTTTTAATAAATATATATATACGTATACTGTTATGTTACTTTTTCTTTGCAAGAACTATTCAAGTTTTATAGGTGTGTATTTATGAACAATTAATACATTTCTTAAAAATATTTTTTATACGTTGTGGAGAGGGGCGGCAAAACTGCTAGAGCCGGCCCTGTTGGTTCATCTCTGAATACAGAGATTAAAAGATGAGTTTTAAAATATTGAAAAGAGGAGGACACACACACACTTTTCGAGGAAGGACAGAGGACGATTGGTCACCTTATTAACATACTTGCATATGTGTATTATATGTTTAGCTATAATAATCATGCAATATTAAAACCAAATAGTAATCACGGAAGGAAAATACGTATGTGTGAAAATGTGCGTTTATAATTAAATTAATACTGCGGTGGGTTGCATCTCGATTCTCTTTCACATCTGGGCTTTCTCGTACTTTAAACAGTATTTTTTAAAAATTGGTTTCGATTATAGGGATTTTTTTTATTTTTAAGCTGTGCTGTACGAGGGCTGTAAATTAAATAATTGCAACATTGGTATAAATAATTTTTTAATGAACTTACGAGTACAATTTCCTTGTATTCCTTCTATATCAACACCAGCAAAGCTTATAAACTTTTTCAGAAGTCTGGAAGCCTTTTCAAAAGTCGGAGACCATTGGGAAGATGTTGATTGTTCATGTTAGCGACGGAACTACTGCGCGGCTCACAGATGAAACGTCATGAAATCGGTGGGCAGTTTGTCCTGCCAGCACAGCTTGCGTAAGAACCCCCCTTCCGAATCGTATGCCAGAATCATAACCTGCACCGACTGGGTTCCTATCGAAATTTCTGTGGACGTGGCGAACTTCGGTGATGCCATTCATTTGATTGACGCATTAATTCAGGCTCATTCCGACCCGTTCGAAACGCTTGAACCCATCGTGAAATCATCCTACATGGTAACGCATTTTCGCCACAGGCTTCCAGTGATCCTTAATAACATTCTGCTGCATTTTTACTACCTGCAACCTCAGTTTTAAGCCACAATGGCTGATCACCTTTTGAAAATATGCTTTAGAGTGATAGAAACAAAACTCTTCACTTTAATTTAGGTGTCGTCCTCGTCACTTGATCATGGTTCAAAATTACGAGGTCCGTCGCCAAAAGCCCTCGTGTAGCTGAACAGTGCGACGCTAATATTTACTCATTCACTCACTCATTCTGATTGTAGCAACAACCAAATCTGTAGTATCTCCAAATAGTCCCATTTAAAGTATTCTCACAGAAAAGGAATAGAGGCAGAAAATTTTGTCAAGCGCCATTGCACAAAACACGTTCACATTTAAGTAACCGTGTTCCACTTCAATAGTGAAGAGCCGTGGTAGCCTAGTGGTCAAGGTAATGAACTCGTGGCTGGTGTGTCATGAGTTCGAGCCTAGTTCCGCTGAAGACCCGCCGTGCAGGGGGTGATACACATTAAATCTGTAGATGCTCAAACCTCCTGTTGGTGTGGAAGCTGGGACATATGTATTAGATTAGTGCTCCCCAACCTTTTTTTTCGCTTCGGACTGGTCAAAGTTTAACCAAAGTTTTAACATGACTCGCTAAGGGTCAGGAGGGGAGGGGGGGGGGCGGTGATAGCTTACATTTCATATATCATGATATTTTGTGCATGCATGGTATTTGGTGCGGCCTTAAGTGGCGTCTCTCAGCTTCTGGTTTACCTCTCGTTCTTGGAAAATCGCACATACCCGAGAGAAATACACCACAACAAATAAAATGGAAAGGTTCCTTGGGTGGCCCTGTACAGTTTTATCCACGAACCAGTACCGGTCCACTGCCAGGGGTTGGGGAACACTGGACTAGATGTTCCCCAGATTGCACACTTCGTGATCTATAACCTTTATCTGTCCCTTTACCTTTTATGTGAAATGTCACCTCACAACTAAACAAAATCTTAGTCATTAAGGACTCGCCATTATCGTGTTTATAATTTACCGACAAGTTTTTTTCAAATGGGAAAAAACCATTTCTCTGCGCACGCTTATGATTAGCATTGAAGAATAGACAGAAGGTGGCATGAGTCCTATCATTGCTTTTCTGGTGGCCTATATTTTACTTCCAGCCAAATTCTGGTACTTTCAGCGTAAATTAATCACTTAAAAAAAAATGCTGCTTTTTCCGACAATTATGTCGGCGATGTCTTCCCTACAGAAATTATACCAGTCTGTGCGTCTACATATTTCTGAGAGCACCTTCCAAAACATTTTTGCATCACTAACAAAACGGTACACACATCCATATTACTCAGTTCAAACCAAGACTAGGGGCGGCTCTAGGACCGGACATTTATCCGGGGTGGCAAATTTTAAGGGAGGCATATGGATTGAATTTGAAATATATATATATTTTTTTTGTTGCAAAAAATTTGATTTTTCTGAAACACTATTGAGTATGAATTTGGTATTTCCTTTATTGTATCTTACTTCCTTATTTTGTACTCTGTATGTTTAATGTCAGTTTTCCTTTATGTTGAAACTTTAGAGTTTGAGGCATGAGTATATGTTCAATCGTGCAATTTTATAAGTTTACGCATCTTTCTCTAGTAACTTTCCTCCATCCCGGAGTACGGTCAGCATGGACATTCCTCTCACCCATACTACGTGTCAATTATCCAAAAGGGGACAGGGGAAATAAGAGTTTTATGTAGATAGAGTTACAAGAAGTGCTTTATTTTAGTCTTGAGTGTAGTTACTATAAGGTAAAATAAATTTGTGATTCCCACCATCAGTAGACTAGTTTTAAAAAAAAATTGTCATGCTGAAATGGGCGATTCCTTCTTTTACATTTACTCGTTTGAATTAATAATAGGTAATTATGTCCTTAATTTCGAATTATTTTGCATTTTTGTGTGTATATATATATATACACACAGTGCGGCAAATAAGTTTTAAGACTGTGTCCACGAAACGATATATAAACAAGAAATTAATTCCTGTTTTGGTTTTTTATTCAAAATAGGACCCTCTGTCTACAATGCACTTGTTATAGAGGTTTATTAAGGAATCGAACGCCTGTTGTAAATCACTTTGTGGAATGCCTGCAAAGCATGCATCGAAGCTACTTGTAAGGTCGAAATATCCTCAAAATAACACCTTTTTAAGTTTTGAGAACAAGCAGTAGTCACAGTGCTAAATTAGGTGAATACGGTGGATGGTTCATTACACAGACATTATTTTTTGCCAAAAATCGACGAATAACAAGGGAGGTGTGACTGGGTGCATTGTCGTGTAACAAACACCAACTGTTTTCAATCCGATATTCTGGATGAATGCGATGAATTCTGGCCATCAAACACTTTAAAACAGTTATATAGTACTGACCTGTAATTGCTTATCCAGTTTGAACAAATTCTTTGTGGATAATACCCCTAGCATCAAAGAAAGTACTAAGCATTGTTTTGGTGGAATTTTCCTTGTTTTTTGGCTTACAGTGAATTTTCTGACTTTCATTCTGCACTTTTTTGCTTTCTTTCAGGATCATATTGAAAACACCAGGTTTCAACACCTGTAACAATGGACTCCAAGAAGTTTGAATCGTTTTCCGTGGCTGAAATGATGTTTTGCATGTGCAATTCTCATAGCTTTTTGTTCAGGAGATAAAGTGTGTGGAACAAATTTAGCATGCACTTTTGTTTTGCCCAAATTTTCATGCAGGATGGTTCGGATTGTTTCTTTGTTGATGTTTAAAGAGTCTACCATCATTCTTAATGATGCACAGCGATCGTTTGCTACAAAATTTTGTACTTAATAATTTCACGTGTTCTAGATGAAATTGGTCTTCCACTATGCTGGCCATCTTCTACCGCATCACTTCCATCCAAAAAACGTTTGTGCAACACAAAAACTTTTGATCTACTTAAACAACAGTTACCATAAACTTGTTTCATGAGTTGGTATGCTTCTGAAGCATTTTTACCAAGTTTTGTGTAAATTTTGATCACAGCTCTTTTATCCATCTTAAAAAATCAACATAAAAAAAATTCACTTCTGCAAAGAACGCTTGTCATCTCTTAGCTACTTAACCAAATACCATCAACTTGTTCACAGTGTGTCAGCAGACCATGGACATTATGACGCATGCACATTTGCAATCATGGCACCATTACAGCCTGCACTCTGGGACGAGTCTTAAAACTTATTTGCCGCACTGTGTATATATATAATCTAACCTCCATATTACGAACCTCTACATAGCGAATTTTTCTATATAGCGAACTTTTTCCTGGAACCAAGAACATTTCACGATTTTCTTCGTAAAATAACTTCTCAATACCGAAGTTCATTTTCTATATCACGAACTTTTTCTCTTGTGATTCAATTTTTTCTTCCTATTTTTAAAATATTTCTGAACATTTCAATTTATTCTCTTTTAACACATTTTATGGTGGTCATGAATCTTGAATTGGTCGTATATCTTGCAATTTGATGCCTAACTCTCTGAGAGCAATAGAATTCTGGTAGTTTCATCCGTGCAACCTTTAACACCATTATCCATTTCACTAGAAACATCTTCCAATTCTCCTTCCTCAGTAGAGTTGTCTCGTGTCCCTGTGTCCTTGAACTAGTCCTCGAAATGTCAAACATCAATTTCTATTTAGAAAATAACGTATGCTTTAAATTAGAAAATGTCCTTAAAATTCATTAATTTTAATGTAATTTTTTTTTCTAAATGTTGAAAATACAGTGTGTTCCTTGATATTCTTTTTCTTGTTTTCCTTGCACTTTTTCTTTTTTGTTGAGTAAGTTATATAAAATAAATAAAATTTAATTTACGAAAAGGTGTGAATAATTACTTTTTTGCAATATGTAATGTGTATGAATTTAAAATTTGTTTTATGTGGTTTATAAAGTATATTAAAAGGTGAACCTCTATATAACGAACTTTTTTTCGAGATTTAGCGATATATAGAGTTATGTATATATACAGTCTAACCTCTATATATATAATATTGTAATGCTGCCTTTTTGTTCACAAGAATTATTTGTTTTAAATATGTGTATGTAAACAATTTTTTTTAATTATAATTTTTTGCTTTTGAGGGAGGGGCGGCATTTTCCATTTTTGTCTGGGGCGGCAAAACTGCTAGAGCCGGCCCTGTCAAGACCTTTTCCTTACACACTCCTAAACACATGACAGTTATCCTCTTTCACACTTGACTGATTTCTGCAGTACCATTCAAAAACCATCATTCACTTTCTTTTCCATACGTTTCCTACATTTCGGACGTGCATACGATGATCCAATCAAACCTTCTTTCATGCACTATTCTAAAACAGCTTTCTTTCCAAGCACAGGCAACAGGGCAAAAAACCTTTCAAAATATATTCATCGTACTTTTTCATTCATTCATGCAGATTATCTCTAATAGCATTACTGGACATCGTGGCAATATGTGAAAATTTATGCGGAGAAAAAAGTAAAATTACCTGTGAAAATGATTCCACAACGAAAGAACGGAGCCAAAGAAAACAGCTGGTCTAATGGAAATTCCAGAACAAGCGAACAGTTTCTGGTTGCTAAGTAAAAGGCCATTAAAAAATTGAGCTGCCCATGGGCATTAACTAATTATCGGTAATTTTTAAAGTAATAAAAACGTTCTACCCATGCGTGAGAAGGCGCCTTTGGAAAATTAAAGAAACATATTGCGCATGCTCGACATTTAGCCGAAACGACTTTGTCACTGAAAAAGATAATCAGTAGGGTTACCAGATTTGTGGCGCACTTATCGATTTGGCAAGAAAACACTTGGCGGGATTAGTGGCCTATTCGACAAACCTACCAAAAGGGGTGGATTTTTTTCAAGTGATTTTGACCAATATCTTCTCACGTTCTTTCACATTTTACGAATTATGCTTAAATCTAGAAGTACCATTGTGGCCGCTTTGACCTCTTTTTCCAATTTCCCATGCTTTATTTCAACGTACAAGCGAGCATTGCTGTCCATATTTTTTGACTTTATCTAAAATGCTTCCATGCATATTGTGACAATTTTTCATATTTCTATTCGGTGAAAATAAATAATCACATCGATACCTAAAATAACCAAAAAGGGTCTTTTTGACCCTCATTGTAAAAAAATGATTTTCCAGTTAAAGTCTGTTTTCGTTTTCCTGATATCTAATTTTTGTTTTTATGTGCACAAGGAAGTGTATAACTATCTTGATGACTAAGAGGAGAAAAGGGAACTCCAGTTTGGCTTTGCTTTAATAACGCATTGTGATGAGATTATTCTTTCCATTGGGCACATCTTCAATTAGCAGTGTTACTCTAATCTCTAATTCTTCAAAATGTGAATGTGTCCAAGCTGAATTGATGGACTGTGCAGAACTTTTGAAGGGAAACGGCTACAGCCGAAAACTAAACATGTCTTCAAAATTTTATATTGCGATCATAGTGCAAGTAGATTTTGTGTAAAAAGGACTGCCTACTCCTAGAGCAATATATTCCATTATCAGTGGTAACGAAAGAAATGATAAATTTGTTTGTGTTGAAAATTGGTATTTGCAGAATGCATTGTCTTTGTCAAGTAATGACAGTAATACTGTAGAATGTGCTTGCAATGTGATTTCTCTATAATATGTGATTTAGGATGTTTATGTAAACATGGGTCTATGAAAGGATGAGGCAATAAAAAATGGAACAAATCTTTCTACTGGTAACAGTATTGATATGAACATGTCAGCCAGTATTCTTTGAACTTTGATGAACCTTTTCAACCCTGCTTTCACCACCTGTTGCATGTCAGCACTGGTGTAGCTAACTCCGAGGGTAGTCCTGTATCGAAATTCCTACAGAGCCCTTTTTTAGATCTGGGCGCTCTGTTAATGGGGCTGTAACACATATTACCACGTCCCTGCATGTCAGCTTGCAATGTTTTGACAGTTGCAAGAGGACCAATACCTCTTGTTTGTCATAACAGTGGTATATATCCTCCTTTGGCTTGTTATTTGATGATGAAATGAAGCTATGATGAAACATACTCAAATATGTGCTGTTACCGAAGTGTAACGTCAGCTAGGAGGTGGCATTAACTGGTATGTTTCTTCTTTCATTCTTTTATGTTCCCAATGGGACACTAGGTCATTCAAAAATTTATGTAGATGACTTGTGGTTCAAAAAAACGACATCATGCAATTTTTTCTGTGAAATTTATGGGATATTTCAGATTTGTTGTACGAAGTAGCAGAGTTCTTATTTGGGAACAATTTTGCTCTACTAGATGCAAGCTGATTAAACATTATTTGTGCTATTATCCTGAACAATAAGTTACCATTGATGAATGTTTGTTGCCATGGAAATTAAGATGCAGATTATCTTCAGATACTTCAATTTTACAAAGAATTTATCCAAGTAATCATGGAAGAACTTCAAATTGGCGTTTTGTGCAAGAGATGTCCTCAATTGATTAATTACACACTTTCAAATGGGAAAAAAATGTACCCTTCAACATTGCAAGGGACAAAATAAAATTGCAAGCTGTGAGGTTGCCAAAAACTAATTTTTGATAAATATATTGTCACTGTCAAGTAAACATTGTTGCATTTGTGCTAGCATTTAACTAAGTTTGGAGCACATTGTGTTCAAATTTGCATTTGTATCTTTTACTTGTTTTCTTGCTATTTATACTTCTGATAAAGAATAATGTACAATAAAATATATTGCATTATATATTGTCTCATTTATATATGCTGTCTTTTAAAAAGGTATAAGTATGGGAAAATGCGCGCATGACAAAATCTAAAAACTAAACAATAAAAATTGATGACATTTCTTTAAAAACATGTGTTTTAATTTTAACATTTATCACACACACAAAAAAAATAATTTACCTGAATTTTTACAAGGGTCAAATTGTGTTTTAGATAAGTCTACAAGTCTATCTAGCTGTTCTAGTGTTTTTTGGACGCCATTGTTAACATTCTTAGAAACATTAATTGGATTATAAGAGATCGCTTCCATAAAGCCTGATTCCATTGTTATAGGGATATTGCTGCAAGGAACAATTGGTCTTCTACAAAGTAATGAGACATTTTCAACAAAATTCTTTTAAAATGTGGTTTACATTTTTTTAAAAAATCATTTTTTATTGCTATTTCAAACAATTTTTTAACTAGACATGCTCATCTCTCTTTTTAAAATATTCTTTTTTTGTAATAATATGTTAGCTAATTAAATCAAGGACAATTTTTATAGATCTGAAACTAGAAATATAAGTGTTAGCACAGTATAACAAACAGTCTTGATTAATGCATTTTTTTCTGATAAAATCATGTGACTGCAGCTTATAATTCTAAAATGTTTTCTTTGTTCACAATTTTCTTGATGTCTAGTATTTTAATAAGTAAATTCTGAAAGCTTCTAGTTGAAATATATTTAATTGAACTTGTTTAAGATCATTATATACAAATGAAAGCTTTTATTTAAATTTTCCTGTTTTTACTAATAAAATGATTTCATTTAGAAAATTACAAATTATTTTTCCTCTTAAAAAATAATAAATCTTTAAGTAATTTTTTTAGGGATAAAGTTAACATATTTTATCCCTAAAAAATAATCAACTAATGGTTTGTTAACACTAAACATACCGACATCTTGTACATACCTACCATGAGCGTTTAAATGACTGCTTAAAAAAAATCTCCTAAAAACATGCATTTTAAGATGGAATAAGATTTTAGACAATTGGATTGTGAATAAAATACTTTCTACTTAGAAAAGTTTTATTTGCACATGTTTTCAGCTAATTTTTTTTTACAAATTACGGTATTTTGTACTGCATATTTTCCATGTATGTGCACAATGCAAATTCTGTTAGTCTGATTCATTTTACAATATCTTATTTGACAAGCTATCTGTTCAAATGAAGTTTTAGTTGTATTTAATCTTGATTTTGAACATTTTTTGTTTAGTTATCTTTCTGATTTCAATTCTAAGCTTTTTCTCAATTAAAATAAGAGTTCTTTATGTTTCTTAACATAAAATCCTGGCATTTATCCCCACTATATTGAAGATATTGAAAATACCGTGTTTTCCTGTATATAATCCGCAGCGCCGTATTATCCAGAAAAATTATAAATTTCTCCATCAGACATTCATTGTTCCTATAATTTCTGAGCTTTTGATTTAAATATCTGTTAATTCCAACGTCTATAAGCTGTAATTTCTTTGAGTCCTGTAAGTGTTAGTTGTAAATAAGGACTTCCAGGGCATTTTTAACATTATCACCGAGATGTGCCTCATCGATTCATAGTTTAAAAAGCTTTGGGTCGCATTTTTCAAAATTAGCCTTTTCTTTCTCCACAATTGAATATTTGACTCGTCAACGTTAAACAATCTTGCAGTTTCCTGATTTTCTACTTTGGTAGCTTTCTCTATAATGTTTAGTTCAAAATCAGCCGTTCAATACACGCTTCTGTGCTCTTCAGTATGACGATATCTGAACTTTAATATTTTCAGGATGAAACAACTCGGGTCAAGACAGAATGCAAAATGAAGCTAGCAACTAGCAACATCTTAATTACATTCTCGAACGTAATTGGACAAAACTTATTGTAGTTGAAATACGTCAGCTGAGTCGCAAAAGCTTTCAGTGCTATCTATTTTTTATTTTATAAAATATAAATGGTGTTTCTTTCAAAACTTTATTGTAAGCTTTTCTGATTGAGAATGTTTTTATCACATTATCCGTGGCGGCGTATAATATGCACAACGAAATTTGAAACTCTTTCAATACATAATCCGTGGATTATATATAGGAAAATACGGTTCCTGTAAAGATCTTTGAGATTTAGATTTTATGCTATATTTTTTGACTATTTGATTGGTTGTATCTACACCAAATTTTGTTGTATAGTAAAATCTAATTCTCTTGATATATAAGCATCACTTTTTAAAATTTCAATGGATGAATATATTGAACTAAGTAAAAATACTTCTTAATTGACCTTAGCTTTGGAAATAGTAAAAGTAAAATTATTTGATTTAAATATTGTTCAGAAGCATGTCATACAATCCTGTTCCTATCACGTCAATTTTGGTAGCTCTTATTTTTATTTTATTATTTTTTACTATTTTCTTCTTATTATCAATGGGTGCATAAAATAATTCTTGTAAGTTTTTTGAATAGTATTCCATAAAAAAATTGGGATTTTTGAAAATTATGTTGCATGTATATTATAGAAAAAGTTGATAAGAAACATGTGGTAATATAGTAGTAACATTCATGTGGTAATATAGTAGTAACATATCAGGGGTGGCGAACCTTTACAGACCAACGTGCCATTTTTTCTGAAGAAATGTTTAATGAGGTATAGACGTGCCGTCAAATAATTTGGACTTGTGTTTATTGAGGGGGGGGGGGAAATTGCTAACTCAAAACTCTTTATTTACTACAAAAATTACATTTTACCCTGCATTGTTGTAAATGTTTTCGTTACTTTAATTTTAATTACATGTATAAATAACATTATTGTGACTTCTGTTGTTGAAGGTTAGATTAGAAATAACTTATTTAGGATTGTAAGACAATAATAAACAAGTGTCTCCCAGCCGCCTCGCGCACCACGACCGATCACTCGCTTTTGTTAGTAATACTTCATACTGAACTTAACTTGTTAACGCTTCATACTGAACTTGTTAACGCTTCATACTGAACTTGGTAACGCTTCATACTGAACTTGGTAA
>BMAV01025033.1:78659-127958 GCA_019973955.1 Trichonephila inaurata madagascariensis | reverse complement strand
CTTGGTAACGCTTCATACTGAACTTGGTAACGCTTCATACTGAACTTAACTTGGTAACGCTTCATACTGAACTGTTACTTTGAACAAAAAGTGCGAATTGTGTGTATTTTGTTTGGGGGGAAAAAAATGTGATCCACGAGCCTAAAATATTGTGTCGCATGCCGTCAATGGCACGCGTGCCATTGGTTCGCCATCCCTGGTATATATAAATACTCCCAAGTGAAATTTCAGAAAGGATAATTTGATCACATGTGTGTTAATGTATTTGAAAAATCTGTCATTTCTTAAATTCAAAATATATATTTTTTATGAAAGTAAAAAAAAAAACTTTCTTGAATGTGTTCTAAAATAATTTTGTGATCTAAATCAGTGGTTTGACATAACTTTTTAAATTTGATGAATTTGTTCTTTTCCTGACAGATTTTGAATGTTATTCACAAGCTCTCCAAGGTTCCCATGACTGTTGATCTTTTACAGGTAAGGTTGAATCTTTATACAAGATGGAAAAAAAAATTAACAAAAAAAAAATTTGCTTCCATATGCTTATATAAAAATTTGCATGCTTCTTAACTTTTCAGTCAAAGTAATGCTTATGTAGAAAGCTTCAGTTTCTTAACATTCAATAATTTTTTAATTAATGTCTTAAATACTGGAAATGTACAGTAGTTAAATTTTTGTAATTTAATTTTTCATTTATTTGAGAATTTAAAGAAAGTAATATATATAAAAAATACTGAATCTGATTAGGAGCAAACACTCTTTGATTTATGAATTTGATACTGGAGCATTTAATTTGAAATAAACTTAGTTCAATTTAATTCTTTTCATTTTTAGAATGCATGCTTATAAATACATAAGCAATTATCTAATTGCTTTTTTGCCTTATGTGTAGTTACATCGGATGGAACACGGTTTAGTTTTTAAATTATTAATATAGCTATCCACAAAAATATTGCCCTTATTTAGGCATTACTGGTATCAAAAAGTATAACACTGAATGAAAATTATAAGTGATATTCTCCATAGTTGTAATTTCATAAGTTGGTGTATCTTGTGCAATAAAAGAACATTCACTAAACATCATTCAACATGTCAATTATTTAACATATGTACTATAATTTCTGAACTACCTCATGAATTCAGTTAAACTATACATTTATTTTAGGGTTATTATAAGATTATAAATTAAAGATAAATTGTAAAACAAGAGTAGCTCTTGAGGATTTCCAAGTTTAATAATAATTCTAAGCATTTTCCCTCTCCATTATGCTGAATTTTTTAATCCACATGTTTAAACGATTTTTAAATTATGAAATTTTTTATACATAGCATTTTTTTTAATGCTCACTATATTCCATATTACAGGAAAATATTAATTTATCATTTGTCCATCAATATTTAGTAACATTTTAAGAAAATGAAACACATGCAACTGAAATGCATTTAGCTTATTTTCAAAGTATATTACTTTGACTGTCGCAGTACTCTTCAAGATTTTTGTGTAAAAAGCTAATATTTACAAGTTTTTTACTATAGAAGTATTTAAACATTTTTACAAAAAAATTTTAACTCTTAAATCCAAATTTTATAAGCTAAACAAATTAGAATAACAAAGAAACACCTCTTTGTAATTCATGTATTTTAATTGTTATTTAGTTTTCAATTAATTAGGAATTTTTCTTATATTTTATCAAATACCTTCTAAGAGTTTTTTTCCCATTTCCTCAAAGTTATCTTATTGGAAAATTATCGTAAATAAAGTTTATCAAGAATTATGTTTTAAAACATCATACTTCAGTTATAGTATTTTTTTAACATGGCCTCAATTAAAAATGATCTTGTATATCTTAGCTTTTAAGTGTTTGTTTCTAATAATGTGATGTTTTTATTTGAAAATTTTGGTTTTATTCTCACTTTTATTATGTATTTGAATTATTTCTAGGATACTGGCATTGGTAAAGTTATACGTGGCTTAGCCAAAAAATCGGGAAAAGTTGGTGAAAAAGCTTCAGCTGTTTTAAACAACTGGAGAGGACTTGTTTCATCCCAGAAGTCACCAGAAACTTCATCAAGAGCTATACAGTTAAAACATAGTTCAAGCAAAAGTGAACGAAAAGAAGAAAGGGTTGCTGATGAAAAACGATCTCATAAGAAAATATCGTCACATGAAAAACATAGCAGTAAAGTGAAAAAATCGTCAGAATCTGACAGCAAGCAAAAGTTAAGCATTAATGGGGATGCTACAAAAAAATATGCCAACCTTGTAGTTGATCGAGGAAACAGTTCTGAATATAATTCAAAACATTATTTACATAATGATATCAATACTGCTGAAAGTAATCCTGAATCATCTTTTGCCAAATCATTATCTGGGAAACGGAAATTTGATACATCACCCTCAGAATCTGACAATGATGTACCTGAACCAAAAAAACCAAAAGTAGATTTTGATCACACATCTAACTTAAATAATTCAGAGAAACAATCAAATCACAGTTCTCATACACATAAGAAAAAAGAAAAAGAGAGGAAATGTCTTGCTTCTGAATCCAAAAACTCGCATATTCATTCAAATAAAATTTCAGAATCTTCATCACGAAAATCCAAACAAAGCAAAGATAAAAAGGATAATTGTGATGGTAAGAAGTCTTTAAAAATTAAACCAACAGAAGCTTTTACATCATCAGAAGCGAGATTTGAAGACTGTTTAAATTTTAGTGATATAGCTCCTGTCAAGAAAAAGAAGAGTTCTAAAAGTACTACAGTTAAGAAAGAAAAACACAAAGAGAGAGAAAATACTTCCAAGAAAGACACTGTTCTTGAAAAACCGAAAAGGAATGAAAAATATTCTGATAAATATGCAACAAAACTTCAAAATGCTCCATCTACCATTTCAAAATATCATAATCGAGATAAGAATTCTTTGTCACCTTTACTGCCACAATCTTCATCATTTGTAAGTGCTAGTCATGAATTGTTTGCTGTTCTATAAGAATTTTTTTGAATACGTAAATATCTTACTTTATTAAGATGAATATCTGAAATAGTAAACAAAATTTTAATTTGTACGGATACTAAATCTATGTATATAGTTTAGTTGTAACATTTTGAAATATAGATGTAAAATGAAATTTTTAATTTTTTAAATACTTATGTTATTAATCTTGATTTACAAGAAGTGTTTTTGTAAGCTAGTTTGTTGTATTTTTATCTTTAAAAGCCTAGAATTTTTTCAGAGTAGTTTTTATGCAAGTTTTAATTTTCATAAGTCTTAACTTTTTGTAATAGGAATCATAGTAGCTAGTAGTCTGCAAGTCATAGATTTGAATCTGTTTTCAGCTATAGACACTCATGTGAACTAATGTCAATTTTAAATGAGATGCATTGTGTTTAACATGTAAATAGGCTTCTAATGACAAAAAGATTAGGAGTAAAGCAGCAGTTGTCAATTTATGGTACATGAAAGGTTTATTTGGTAGCTTATCAAAAAAGAAAAAATACAATTTTGATATTTTATGCTGTTTTTATTCATAAAAACTTGTTTATTAGCATTTTTTTTTTACTTTTTATAAGTAAATTATAATTTTGGTAGTTTTTTAATGTATTTTTTTTCATTTCAAAAGAATTTATTAATAAAACAGGATAAATACAACATATGAAGTGTGTTAAAAAAATATCTGACCATAATATTCCACATATAAACAAGAAACTAGGTAAGCTTGATTTGGTACACCAATTTAGGTAGTCTTGTTGTGTATACACAAATTTTTTCCTTGTATATAGCAGCTATCAGTTAGTGGCAGATTGCTAAATTAGTGACGGAATGCAATTTAGTGTTTTGAAATTTTTGTTTTTGACAAAATGCAGAAACTTGACTATTCTGCGGCATTAAATTTAATGTAAGCTTGATAATTCCTGTGGACCTAATTTCAATCCAGAGAAGACATCATGCAAAAAAGAAACAGAGCTGTGTCATTTTGAGGTATTTTAGTGCTGCTTCTCGGGTGGTAGCAGAATCGTTCAGAGAAGTGTGTGAACCACTTGGGCTGAAATTAATGTAAGAATGTAGTGTCTAAATATAAGTTTATATGAATAAAGGTAGGATATATATTTATATCATTGGCCTAATTATCAGAATGGGTAACTCAACAAAATATCAAAGACTTTTATATATAATGCCATCTAGTGGAGTATTTTGAAGCCTATCCATTGGATTACTTCACATGTCTTACAAAAATATCGCTAATTCATAATTGAATCGAAATAATTCCCGTGCATTGTAAAAATACAGTTTTTACTTGCTCCAGTAAAGTTTATCCAGAATTATTTACACATTCTGATAATTAGGCCGGCGATATGTTTTTTATTATGTACCTTGTGTATTCTAATATTGCTGAAGATACAACTTTTTTAATATAGATTATCAACATTCTAAAAACAGGCAAATAATTCAAAAACTAAATACTTATTTTGCATTCTTGATTTTTAAGATTAATGTAGATAATTTAATATTATTTGATTTTATTATAACTACTCCTTTAGTTTTTTTACTTTGTGAATCATTTTTAGATTATTTTTTGCATAAAAATATTTTTCTTTTTTAAGTCTGTTAGATGTTTTATTATTTTTATCAGGATAATTATTATCTTAAAAATTGTTAACATTTAGGATTGGTTTAGGCTCATCTTGTTATTTAGTTAAATCTAAAATGTGGCATTAAGACACATTGGCTGCTGATTACTTCTGTAGATGTTAGTGCGGGATCCCAACTCAATTATCATTCTTCTCACTTTAAATTATAATCGAGCATTACAAGATTTTTTTGCCCATAGTATAATTCATTAAAAACAATCTGAGCTAGAGCATAGAAAATTCTGTTTTATAAACATTCCCTGGAGCCAAGAACCTGGTATATTGAAAGATGAATCTCTGATGAATTTTCCACATAATGACCTTTTTCTCGGGATTGAGCAACTTGGTTAAATAAAGGTCCAACTGCATTTGTAAGTTATCTATCAAACAATTAGTTGATAAAGCTAATGTAAATGATTTGCTTCAATCAAAATGCATAATTACAAAGCACTTTTATTTTAATAAATAAACAAGATGGTACACAGAGACAATCTTTTTTCATAAGAACATGTGACCTAGGTAGCCAAAATGGTTTCAAATAACTTTAAATGTATGGAAGAAAGTTTATTGATCTACTTAGTAAGGTAATTTTCAAACCTTATTTTTCAAAAATTAAACTATTCATTTACTTCAGGTCATTGTATGGTCAAGCTACCCTTGCATATTTTTTATATAAAGTTTCCTTTTCTTTTAAAATATAAAATGTTAAAAAGCTAAAATATTTTTGTTTTTAGTTACCCAAACTAAATGAAGTAGACATCTTATCAACTCTGCCGCAAATACAACCAAATTATAGGCCTTTGCCTCAAAGGAATTATGACTGTGTTCCAAGTAAAAATAAAAGTATGTATAATTTCAAATTAAATATAAAATATATTCACACACATTGTACATCTATACATTTGTCAAAAATATATCACTGTAAACTTTTATCAACCAGTCATCATGTATAATTATTTGGGTGTAATGGAGGTCACAGTAATCTAATGTAAAGATTTTTGTAACACATTGTTTGAAGTATTGTTGACTTAGTAATATTACACAGGCAAGGAAGCAGTTTTAGGATTTGATTAGTAAATGAAGGAGCTATTACACATTGTTGTATGGCAACACACATTAAATCTGCTTAAGTTCTTTTGTAATGGGGAGATTTGGGGTCAATGGGATACATTAAATTATCAGCTGAAGAAGATTCAAAATATAATTTATGACCGATCATATTATGGTGTTCTGATATTACATCAACTAGATTGAGCTGGTAGGGAAGATGGTAGATATGAATTATTTGAAAATCAAATAAGGCATTATTAATGAATGTAAAGAAGTAATAAAAAAAACATTAGCAAATGGCCAATTTGTAAAAAAACTTTGTTACTCAAGTTAAATATTTCCTTTCAAATTTTATTTCTGCATAACTCTTCAAATTGTTTATGTATATATACTTTGTGTATGCATTTACACGTGTGTGTGTGTGTATACACTCTAAAAAATGTTGGGCACTGAAATTTTGTGTAAATTTGTTGCTGAATTGTATTCTACTGGATTAGTGCTTCTAATAGTAGTTTACCGTGATAAGAATAGAAAAAAATTGTGTCTACTACCTTCATTTTCAAAAAAATCTTATATACTCATTTCTATCTTGTAAAAAAAAGTGGGACACTTGTGAAGATTCGGCATAGTGTTAACCACTTAACTGCTGTTGTGGTATATATCCATCTCGCTCAACCAGTGCATTAAGTACCCTGGACGGATATATCAGTCTTTCCGAAATATGAACGTTTCCTTTGCACTGCTATCAGTCAAACTATTCTGAATGCCTTGGAATGCAATAAAATGACATTGACAATGTTTGCGAAGGATTTAGTTATTTCAGAGAAAAATTTGCTTTTTGTGCCTTTGCTTACCCTTCCCCCACACTGCGTTCACGTACCTATGTGAAAAACGGTGGCACTGGGGAACGAATCGTGTAACTTTTAATTGGCAGTTAATGGGTTAATCCATTTCCTACAATATAAGATAAAATAGGATAATTATATTATTTTCCTTCAAAATATATATATATATAAGAAATTCCATTTTTTTGTACTGTAACTTTTATTTTCAACTGTGGAATGCCTAGAGGAATACCCTTAAATAACTTTAAAAAAGGACAAGCTGGAGCCTATAAAAATTAGGGTAGAAGTGTATGAGTGATTGCCTGTCTTAATAAAGATAATAGTAATGCGATTTCTAGCATTTTTTGAAATCCAAACAGTCGTGGTTCCAAACAAAAGATAGAATAACCAAAAACTGAATACTCATAGAAAATTTTCCTCTAGCTTAGAAAAAGATGTGTAGTCATTTCAAAGGATTAAGACTAATGCATGTCTCAAAGTAAACCATGTACAGTGACAAAAAGGTCCAAAACTTTCCTGCTTAAAAAGAAAGAACATCATCCACAGTGGCTTACACACATAACCAGGCAATTGGATTTAATCATGGACCACTAAATGGAAATCTGTCATAGTCTCAGATGACAAAATTTAATTAGGATGGTCCTGATGGGGCAGGGGGCTGTCAATAACACTCATAATCTTAAGGATGTTAAAAAAAATTGTACTTCACTCTCCAAGTGGGAGGAGGAAGTTCAATGTGCTCAACCCTTGGTTGGGGAAAAACTAGTTTTGTGGTTTTAAATGGTAAGCAAAATCATCAAGATTACATTAAGGTCTTAGAATTTGATTTTCTTTCTTATACATCACTGCTAGACCAAAAAGACTGTATGTATGAACAAGATGGTACATTCATTCATACAGAAAATACCATGAAAAATTGTTTACTTTCAAGTTCTAATAAAAACTTTGTATAAGATATGTGGGCAGTGTTCGTTTGGTGGATATATGAAGCTTTAAAGCTGTACAAATTAATCCTTGAGCTTAAGAATGCACTCAATCACGTCTGACAATATCTGTCAAGCTAAAATCTATTCATTGTAAAATTCAATGCCAAATAGGGTTTTTGAACTGATCAAAGCAAATGGAAAGAAAATTTGTTACTAAATTTTTAGATTTTTTCCTTAAAAACTACAGTGACCTACTTTTTTACAAAATTTTCAGTACAAAAAGAAAAAAAATACTTCAAAAAATTTGAAAAATGTTATAAAAATTTTCCAAGTTTTTTAATGTTTGTTTTAATTTTAAACTTTAAACACTTAAAAGGATTTTTAAGTAAAAATAGAGTTCAGATGTCCTACTTTTTCTAGTATGTATATGTATAAAATGTTTTTGTTTTGGTATATTTTAAATTTTTCGAGTTCATTTTTTAGATAAAAAAAATACAATAAAATGTTATTGCTTATATTAAATATAATCCTTCAGTAGTAAAATAGTTTTAGTGTAATTTCTTTTGATAATTTGGGTATTAAAACCTTAAATTTGAATTTTGTTTAAAATTTGAAAAATTGAAATATTTCTGTAACTAGAGATATTCACATTACTTTTACTACTTAATTTGAAATGAAGTAATACTTCAAAATTAAGAGCAGAGTAGAAAAATTTAGCCACTACATATATATGATACTTTTTAACATGGTTTAATTTCTTTACTTCAGCTTTATCTGTTGAAGATGCCATTAAATTCACATCTTCCCGGAAAGAACGTACTAATGTTTATTCAGGAAAGAAAAGTGTTGGTTACACAGGTATGTTTTATGAATGAATATGTAAAGCATTCATTTTGCTTGAAATTTTATAACTTGATTATTTTTTGTGTAAACTATAAAAATATGCAGCTATTTCACTCTTGTATTAATTACAATAATTTTCCTTTTAACATTAACTAGTTGTAAATGTTGTATTAGTGTGCTTACAAAAATAAATCTAAAAATGTCTTATTTTAATTTAAGATATACGTTAATGATTAAATATATACTGAAATATGTAGATATTGTATAATTTTTAAATTTTTTCAAAATTTTCAATATGCTTCAGGGCCAGAATTTCTGTGTGTTTGGTTCCGCAGTTACAATATTTATCTATAATTTTGACTTTTTAAAAAAATCCATTGAACAAGCCCTGGAAGAAAAGGAAATGCTGCCTAAAAAGGCTACTTTTTTACTATGGATGAGGAAATCAAGATGTAGGAATAACGAAAGCTGTTGAAACCAGTTGAGGCATCAGCCGATATGTAGCAGTGGTAGGGAGATAGTGTATGCTTGAGGTACTGAGCGGGGGAAATGAAATGATGTTCCTACTCTAAAAACGTTAGTTCGGGTGTAAAAGTCTAAAAACAGGTGGTGAAAACTTAGAATCTTTTTGGAGGCTGACAACCTGAGAATATCTATAGGAGGCAAAGAGGCAGATTTCTGTTGTAGTTTTGCCTGCTAATAGTTGGTTTTTTTATGGGTGGAAATGGTTGAATAAAAATTTTCAGAAAATTTATGCTTTATAAGAATGAATGGTCTCAATTCCAAACTCATGATGCAAAATTATTCTGTGATGCATTATTTTCCTGAATGTAGGGTTTTGAGTGACTTGGATCTTGTCATTATGAAGGGATGCTGATGCTCCTCAAATTGGGCAGTCATAAAGAAGTATTAGGCAATGGCATTGCTTGTAAAATAAAAGTTTGCAACAGTTTAGTTTTTTTTTTTCAAGTAAGGGATAGAGTTGAGTGAAAGTTATCTTGTAATTTCTCAAAATTTCAATTATATTGCTCTTAATGGTTAGCTTATAATCTAGTATCAGTCCTAGGTATTTTACGAAAGTTCTCATTCATGAAAATTTTTGATAATGGGTGGAGTATTGCTTCTGGCATGTACTTCCTTGAACACATGACCACTTAATGGCTATTTGCTGCTTTGTAAGCCCTTTTCAAGTTTTCTGATTTAAATTTGCTATTTCTTGTGAATGGATATTGCTGACAGTATCATTGGCAAAAAGACATACGAGCTTGGGTGCTGGGTAAATCACTGAGATAGATGTTGATAGTAAGACTTAGGATACTGCCCTGGAGTGTTTAGGCAGTGATGAGACTTATTCTGGAAAGAGTCTTGACTTGGATGTAGAAGGCTTTATTGCTGAGTAAGTCGGTAATTTATTTGAACCTTTTTTAAAGCAGAATATCTTTCTACATCTCCTGTCAAAAGCCTTAACTTCCAATATTCTGCGTGCAAGTTCTGTTATAGGT
This sequence comes from Trichonephila inaurata madagascariensis, assembly GCA_019973955.1. Taxonomy (NCBI): domain Eukaryota; kingdom Metazoa; phylum Arthropoda; class Arachnida; order Araneae; family Nephilidae; genus Trichonephila; species Trichonephila inaurata. The sequence continues at coordinate 118,160 of BMAV01025033.1, read as the reverse complement.
TCATTACTAGGAGTAATTGGTATTGGGAAAAATTTCCATTTTGATACCATGTCAGAAGGTAGGAGTAATGATGTGGCTATCATAAGGTTCATTAATTCAAGGTGTCCGTACACATTTAAAGCGTCATTTTTGTTAAAGTTTTCGATTTTTGAATTTCGATGTTATTTTAAAATATGAACTTTTTTTTTTTAAATGTGGTGTTTAAATTTTGTTTCTATCTTATTTAGAACTTAAGTTATGGGGGTTTGAATTTTACTCGAAAGCTACTTTTTGAAACCGGAAGTACAAGTCTGCATTTCGGAAATTGAAAAAAAAAATGTCTGTTTACATTTTTATTTTTCGAAGTATCGTTTAAATATGCAATAGTAGAAAATTTATACACTTTAAAATATGAGTTTGAGTTTTCAGAATCTTCAAAAATATAATTGGCAACAGGTTTTTATTTATATTTTTATCTAGAATCTGGCAGGGAAATAAAATGCTTTATTGATTGTTTACATTTGTGCTCTTACGACTGCGCAGGTCTTAATTTCCGATCAAGCCTAAAATTTTTTTTTCGTTTAACATTTTAAAATGGGAAACAAAAGAATAAGCATGAGTGTAAAAAGGAAAAGACAAAATCCAGGTATTACTTCTTATAAATAAATATAAACGTAATGTTTAAAGAATAATTGATGTAGAAGTCCTGGAACTAAGTTTTCAGGGCTTCTTATTGCTGAAATGGAATCCAATATGGCGGCTTAGCGGTAATTTAATGATAATTAATTTTAAAGAATTGTTTTGAAATCCATTGAAATGTATTTCAAATGAAGGATATAGGAAGAGATAAAGAATAACCAAGATCAATAAATAATGAATATCAATATTATGTACTAAAAAGTAACATGTACTAATAGTATTGTAAGCAGCATATTATCTTATATTATCTTATCGTAATTATATATAATATTCATATAGTACGATTTAATAAAAGTTATTAGAAGTAATAATCATATAATTTAATAGTAATTATAAAAAAGAATAATCGTCGTATTGTAAAAGGTGCTAATTTGATATTGGGGGTAATCGCGCCAAGTTGTTTATGTTCGCCAAGATGGGCGATAATATTACAATATGGTTACCTTAATATTTTTATCGTCTGTCGATGTGGTTGCCATGGGAATAACATATTAAAAATAACTTATTTGTTTTTTCCCGCTTTAACCCTTTAATTTCAGACGATTTCCTTAAGAATTTAACCATTTTCTGTGTAATTTTCATATTGTTTGCGTCTTCTGTTTAATTCTAGGCTATTTTCGAATATGGATATTTCTAAAATGGGTGAGTACTAGAATATTTATTTCTTAAAAGAAAAAGTGTTGTGCTTTTAACTATCGCTGTAAATCGTTTATTTTCATTTTAAAAATGTTTCTTTTTACGTTCTTTGTTCGATGATACTCGTTGAAGGAACTTGCAGTGCAAGTTTCATATTGCAAGCTTTCACTACTTTGTAATTGATATTCTAAATTAATTTTAACATACATTATGTAATTATTTTCATAATGAAAAAAATGCAATTATTACTATGTGTAATAATCATATAATATTCGTTATTTATAATTGTTTCTTTTAGCATTTATTTATAAATATTACATTTTGTTATTTATTTATAACTATTTCTGTTTATTTATAGCTATTATGTTGTTTATTTATAGTTATGTATTAAGAGTTCTCCTATGCATTATTATTATTTTTTTTAAATTCGACGTTTATTCTTTTTAATAATTACTATTTAATTATATTATGATTATTATTTCTAATAACCGTTATAAAATCGTACTAAATGAATATTATATATAATTACGATAAAATAATATTTTCAGATTATTATATGCTGCTTATAATACTATTAGTACATGTTACTTTTTATAAAATATTATTCATTATTTATTGATTGATCTAGGTTATTCTCAATCTCTTCCTATATTCTTTATTTGAAATACATTTCAATGTATTTTAAATTATTGTGTATCATTAAATTACCGCTAGGCCGCCATATTGGATTTCATTCCAGCAACAAGAAGCGCTGCTTGGCGCCATTACCCATGTTATCAAATTAGTTCCTTGTAAAAAAAATAAAAATAATGCGTAAGATTACTCGTATTACATAATTATAAATAACAGCATAATTATAAATAAATAACGAATATTACATGATTACTACACATAGTAATAATTGCATTTTTGTATTACATTATGGATAAAATAATTACATAATATATATTAAAATTAAGAATATCAATTACAAAGTAGTGAAAGCTTGCAATATGAAACTTGCATTGCAAGTTCCTTCAACGAATTGCGTCGAACAAAGAACGTAAAAAAAAAGCATTTTTAAAACGAAAACGATTTATAGCGATAATTAAAATCATAACGCTTATTCTTTTAAGAAAAAAATATTCTATTACTCACTCATTTTAGAAATATCCATATTCAAAAGTAGCACAGATTTAAATAGACACAAGCAATAGAACAATTACACTGAAAATGGTAAAATTTTTACAAAAATAAATTAAAATCGTCTGAAATTAATAGGGTTACAGCGGGAAAAAACAAATAAGTTATTTTTAATATGTTATTCCCATGGCAACCACATCGACAGACGATAAAAATATTAAGGTAACCATATTGTAATGTTATCGCCCATCTTGGCGAACATAAACAACAACTTGGCGCTATTACCCCAATATCAAACTAGCACCGAAGTCCTTTTAAATATGTTTTTACAACTTTGTTGTCCAAGATGTTTTCAAGAAGGTTTACTATTTTCTGAGGATTCCAGATATGGTTTCTGCTTAAATTTTGTTATACGGTGTAGACATTGTGATTTTTATTCAGGGTTTTTTTTCTAGTTCAAAGAAAACTTTAAACTGTCCTGAAGTAAATACACAATTTGTTTATGGTATGAGACAAATTAGGAGAGGTTTTTCTGCAGGTTTTAAAATGTGGTATGTTAAATTTACCCAAGCTCGGTAAAACTGCGTCCATTACTCATGAGAATAAACTCATGGCTGCGATTTCAGAAGTTAATGAACTATCAATGTGCAAAAAGCAGTTTCTGAACTGTTAGTGCTACATCCTTCTAAAAATAAAATTGTTGAATGTGGCGTTTCAGTTGATGGAACGCGTAGTAGCGTAGAGGTTACACTTCCATGAATGGGTGTGTCGCAGCTTTGTCAGTTGACACTGGTAAAGTAGTGGGCATTGAAATAATGTCGTCATATTGTCCCACCTGCAGAAAGATTTCTAAAATGCCCAGAAGCATTGAGTCGGAAACTTTTGCAGCTGATCACGTGTGCCATAGCAATTTTTAAGGTTCTGCGTTAAAAATGGAAGCTGTTGGAGCTACTAGAATCTTCCAACGTTCTATTATCAGACAAGGCCTTAAATATGCACATTATTATGGTGACGGGGATTCTAAGGGCTTTATCAGTATCAAAGATACTTATGGGAAAGATAGCGTCACAATATGAATGTATCGGTCATGTTCAAAAGAGAGTAGGTGCAAGATTGCGCAAACTGAAGTCGAAAATATGTACCAAAGAACTTCTTACTAAATGCCTGCATGGCAAAACACAAAATTCTAACAAGTGTTTTAATGGTATTATATAGCAGAGAGTACCGAAAGAAGTTTTCCTGTGCTTCAAAACTTTAAAATCTGGTGCATTGGGTGCTGTGATCCAATTTAACGATGCATACAAGAGTTGTGTTAACATTTTAAAAAAACTTAATATACAAACACAAACTTAATACACAAACATCTTGACATCAATAGAATTAACGATGCAGAATGACATTCAACACCAAATGTAAAGCAGCATAGAAAAATTTTCGAGCTACAAGGGAAAAAAATTCAATGTTTTAGAGAGTAAAGAAGGTGTTATTTATAAATCAGGAGCATTTTAAATTTGTCTAATGGTGTTTATTATTAAAAATTTCAGTTGAAAGTTAATTTCTGATTTATCTCAAAATGAATTTTTTTAATGTATTGGCATCTGACGATGTAAATATCAGAAAAAGTTGTGAACCAAATTAGTTTAAATTTTATAAGTACATTTATTTTATAAATTTAGAGAACCCCTACTGTTTCCATAGTTATATTATGTTTTTAGTAACTAAGGTATATATCTTGCTTGTAATAATTTTTTAATGATTTTTCAATTTTCTTTTACTCGACCCTTGATAAAAGTTGTAATAAACTATCAAGAAAATGGCACCAGCCCTAAAAAATGTTGTGATGATCAACATTAAATTTACATAAAAGTGATATATGTTTACATTTGAGTTATGTGCGTTATTCAAATAATCAATTTAATTACTATTTACACTATGTTTTAATCCCTAAAAATTTTTTATGTACTACAAGTAACATATTAAATGTATTTTTCATAGTTTTAAGTTATATTTTATCGGTAACAAATATTTATATAGCAAATATTAGTTTTTCAAAAAAATTTCTTCGAAGGTGTTCAGATACCCCAGAATTTTTTCATACCTTTCTAAGAGAACTGAAGGCTGAATGTAGATGGTAGCTGTCAGGAAATTTGGAATTTTTACCACGTTTCACAGTAGAATTGTTATTTGGACCATTTTCTATTCTGTTGGGATGGGGCTTAGCTCATTGGGGCATTTCGGGCAGGTTGGTTCCATACATGTGCTGTAGGTGGGGTGCTGGTTGGGTTCCTCGTTGCTGGATGGTTTGTTCGTTGTTTAATGGGTTTTTTGGGCAGTTCAAACAGTTTGCAGATTGATTTTCCTTCCTTGAAGGAACAGGGTTGTACCGTCAATTTTTTCGTATAATTTTTTAGATCTTTTCTAGCAAATTCAGCATTGTGTGTGGGTGTAGAGTTTTGAGAAGTCAAAGTCTTGACCTTTGAAACATAGGGAGCGAGAGTAGAGGCTCTGTTGGGCATCTTGTTGTAGATGCCCTGATACATCTGAATTTGGTGGGCGTTATGAATTTCTTTATTGTTCTCAGATTTTTCGAAAATGAGCTAGAAAAAAAGCATGGAAAGTCTTCTTTTTGTTGGTCCTTGGGTGGCATTCTTCTGCCTTAACATCGTATTTTCTGAGTTCTAAAGTTTCCTCTGATAACTAGATGTTTTTTTTTAAACTTGGGGAAACATAGAAGTATACCCTTCTAGTTTGTTTTGATCGATATATCGCCGTATTTGGGGATATGCATACTGTGTCTGTGGAAATATTTTAATCCTGGTTCATATTAGATGGGTCTGCAGCTTCTAGTTCGTAATTTCCTGTAGATGCTGAGGCAGAGTGATTTGGTTCACTACATGATCAATCGTGATGGGGACTGTTTTAGCTGTGCGGTCTCACTGGAATATCAGTTGAGATGCTTCTTTGAAGTTCTTCCTTAGCCATTGTCCTGTACTTAAAGAGTTGCTGAAATTTGTTTTTGCATTGTGTGTTCTCCTCTATGTGTGCTTTTTTAAAAGAATTTTTTTATGGGCTATTGAGGGTATGATTTTCTTGTCTTTTTGGAGATGCATTTGCTGGAAGGGATCTTAAAGTGGCTTAGAAGGAAAGCCCCAGGGTGAGATCTGTTTTCTTTAAGTAAGAATACTTGGAAGTAGGCTTTGTCAATTGCACATTCAGATGGTTGAGTGCAGCTTTTTAGTCTTAAGTTTTCCCAAATGGGAATTGTTTGTTTATGCATTCTGTCAATGATAAATGGCTGTCTTCTGATCTACAGCATTTGTTGACTGATCTCATGAGAGAATCTTAGTTCGGTTCATTATGAAAAGCAATATAGACGGTAGTGTATTTGGAATTGTCAGTGGGAGTAGTATCTATATTTGTTGATCCTTTGTCTAGTCTAGGTTGGTGGGAGGAGAAAAAATGTAATTGGTGAAGGTTCACTCACTAGGCTGCAGCCAAGAGAGTAGTTCAAGAAATCTGCTTAAATTATCAGATAAAATTGTAGCAAAATCGCAGTTAAGTAAAAGAAAGTACCATCAGCAAAATAACTGACTGCTTAGCTTTTCTGCTAAGTTATATATTGCTACTTTATATTTATGAAGTTTGAAGCTATATCCCTTCCCCTCAGAATAAGAGGGTTTAAATCAGTTTACAGTATTCTTAAATGTTTTGATTATGCCAATGATAAGTTATTGCAATATATTCCAGTGTGAAAGGCGCACTTTACATAAAATCAAAATTAACTGGTGCACATTATATGCTGGGTATAAAAATGATAGCATTAAAAATAAAGAAAAAAATGAGCATAAACAAAACAATAACATTCTTGAAGCTGATTTGAGATTTCTTTTGCAAACTGAAGCACTTTTATTTTGAAACCAGCACTGTGTTTGCTTCGTTTTGAAAGACCTATATTTACTACTGAAAGGAACACTGCAAACTGTATTGAATATACTTCAGAGATCATAATGTCGGGTGCCTTCTATCTTGTTTCTAGATAAATCGTACTTCTCGTACATCACACTAAAGGGTGGAAATGAAGCCTGCAGAAATATGGAAAAATCTTGTACCATAAGGCCAATTTTGTCTCCTCTCCCTCTTTTCTTGCACTTTAGAGTGATTACTAGTACATTCTAGGTTTCTTCATTTAAAAAAAAAAGGAAGCGTTATAAGGTGAACATGCCTAAAAATTAAAAAATGCAGTTTGGAAGTGTTGGTGCACATTACATGCCGGTACACATAATACGCCAAAATATACGGTTAATTGTTATTTTATTAAATTTCTTCAGGAATATTCATATTAAGTAATGTTGATATTTTTGACATATATGCGTTATTGGAGAGTTTGTACCTGCTTTGAATGTTTCAGCTCTAAGTTTGCAATTGAAAATTCACAATTTTTTTTTGTATTTTAGAGGTACCAACACTTTTTGAATGCTGTACTCGTATCTTAATTGAAAATATTGATGGTAAGTTAAATATTATATACTGATATAGTTATAGAATTTTAATAGATTAATGTATCATTTGTGTGTGTGTTCTGTCTAGTATATTTTGGTAAAATATTGTCACTGTGTTAAACATTCCTTATTCAAAATTTCTCACCTTTGAATTTATTTCTATTTTGGTCATTGATTCAGCTGAAGATATTTTGAAAGCGAATTATTTTTAAATATTTTTTAGAAATTAATTGGAATTTTTTATATAGACTTATCTACGTATGTGCTGCTTAAGTATGAATCTTACATAAAAAAAACATCTCTCTCAAATACACTCATGTCCTTAAATTAAGGATAACTCAGAATCTCATGGAAATCGAACTCTAGACTGAAAATTTCACTTGTAGAATTATTACACATATCTTCAACAATAATATGTAAATTACAGGAAACCACCAAATGACACCGATAGTACGTCACAATGACGAGTGTAAAAGAGGCGTATATAAGGAATGGTGGCAAAGAAGTAAAATTGTTCACAAGCGTTTCGTTAGCCACTCAGTGCCATAACCAAATAGTTATGTCACTGTGAAAATTTTGTTTTTAAGCATTAGTTTCATTTATTTTATCATAGATTTCAGGATAAGGTTTTTCTTTAAAAAATGTTCTCAAAACCAGAAATCGATATAAAATATCAAGAAAAAATTCATCTTTCTAAGGCATGTGGGGCAATTGGAGAAACTGATTTTATCTTGTTTGTTGTCATTTACAAACAACATTTATTTCTGTGCACAAACCGAGAATTACAAAGTTAAAAGTAAAGGGTTTAGTTTATATAGGAATCCGCTTTCAAGAAATACGTAGGCTAGGAAAAGCAAGGTAGATTTTATTTAGAAACACTTTCTCCATTAAGCCATGTGCAAGTGATTTTAAGCTCTTTTTAGGTGTGTTCTTTTTGGGTTTTAATTACAAAAGGGTAAAAGTCACACCAATCCTTTCTAATCAGAATTTCTTGCATATTTCCTAAGATCCATATTCACTGAGTGGGGTATTTCTATGCATACAATTATCATGCAACGAGTTTTTCTTCCAAGGCATGGAAAAGGTCCTTGCCCTGGAAGAAAGGACTATAACAGAGGTTCCCAAACTTTCTTGCCTCATGGACTCCTTGACAGGTTTTTCGGTTTGGGTAGTACCTTATATTAAAGTAATTGGGTAGTACTTACCTTATATTAAATTTTTGCAAATTCATCAACTTAAATGTATTTTTGACAGCAGGTATAGAGCTACTTCCTTTAAAGGATTTAAATTTTTAACTGTAGGGAAGTATAGTGTTTAATAGTTAAGAAAACACATGTTAATTAAATTAAAATTTAATAGATAAAATAACTGAGCAACCAGTCGGAGGGATGAATTTGGGGATGCAATAAAAAATTTTCAACATTTGACATCAATCTTGTCAGGTTTTAATCCTAAATATCTCCTCGGTTAGTAGTGTCCAGTCTTTTCTTTTTACTTTTTTGTTTTGGAGGTTGGTGAGCCCAGTCTAACTCCTTCTCAATTGGAAAAACAAAGGATTTCTCAAGATATTCCATAATATGGAATAAATAACAGGTATAATTTTTTAAAGCCAAAATTACTGACATATGTTTCTAAACTTTACTTAAAGATCTTCATTAGTGCTTAATTCTTGTAAAGTGACATTATTTTTTCAAAGCGACTGTAGTAATTCATTGCCTACTGTGGTATTTCGATAGTCAAAACATTCTCAAGCCTAGTTTTGAAATCTAAAAAATGGTATTTAAATGTTGAATGTAGGTTAAAACGCCTTTCTCCTGGTGGATTGTCAGTGACAAACGAGAAACTGGGAAAATTTGCAACGTCTATTATTATTATACTTTTGCTTAATTCTGGCAAGAAAGGCTGAAATGTGGTCCTTATTTTAAAAAAATTTGTTGTCGCCTTGTAACTTCAAATTAACTTCATTCAATTTAGTAAATAAATATGTTAAATAGGTTAGTCTGGTTTCCACTTAATTAAATTTCCTTTTAAAATTAAAGTTATGATCTGGTTTAATGAGAGTCACTATCGTAGACCCCTGTTTACACCTCATGGACCCCCAAATTATTTTTTTGCTGACGTGGACCCTTGCAGGTTGTCATAGACCCCTGGGGTCTATATAGACCACTTTGGGAATCACTGGACTAGAAGGTCCCCCCTCGACGGTTATGAGCTCACTTTAATTTTGGTATCTCCCCTAATTTAAAGTGCTTCATCCTCTTTCAAAATGGTTTTTCATTTATAAATAAGTGTTGAGCAACATCTGTTTATAAAACTTTCAGCAAATGTGATCGCTTTTATTTTGTAATTAACTGCAAAAAGAAGGGGAAAATTTTTTTTTCCTTCTCATTTTTAAAAAAAGAATAGTGCACAAAATAGGATTTGCATGAATAGTATACAAAAGAACAAATGATTGGAAAAAACTATTAACTTCTGATAAGTTTGACACATACCACACACTCTCGACACACACCATACCACACACACCCATAAATAAACCTATCATTGTTGGCATCTTACTTTAGGAGAATTTGAATGGAAAATATTCCACTAATTTTATCCCTTGGTGTCATTTTTGTCTTCATGGTTACTTATCTGAAAATTTTCTTTTTATGAGTTTTGAAATTTGGGTAATTTTTTGAAGAAACATACTCTCAGCTTTATATTTAGAAATACATAATTAATTTAGTTTCCGTGCCATGTACATGATTGAAATTAGTGTCTAGATGTGTAATAATTTTAGTTTTGAATCTTCATTATAAATGTCAAAACTTTGTTAATTAGTTATAGTGTTTTGAAAATTTAAAGAATCTTTTCCTGTTTTTGATTTTAATTTAAGAAAAGAAAAATTGATGGCTTGTCATTTAAAGTTGAAAATGTATACTAATACATTAATTGGCAGATGTGAAGGTTATAATATATATATATAATATAAATTTTTCCAAGAATATTTCAAGTTTTTGAAATATTTGTTAGATCTACAATTGAGTATTAAATGTCATTATATTCATCTTGGAACGATTTTCTTCATCCAATGCCATGTTTAAATAGCAGTCTGAAATTAAATATATAATAGTTTTTGTTTTCCTTTTTATTACTATAGTTTACATATTTCCTTAATCATATTTACTAAATATTTAGATTTGATCTCCTTAGAGCATCTTATTTTCTTTATAATGTTTCAATAGATGGTACATGTGAGAATAATCTTGAAATTTCATAATCTCATATAAATATCATTGTAAAAAAATATTTTCCTGTTTTATAAATATTCCAGTTTCTTAAATAGCTTTATTTTTAACTTTATTCTAAACTTTTTGTTGAGCCATGCAATTTTTTTTATTTCTTCTGACATTATATATATATATATATATAGCTATTGAATACTTGGGAGAAGTACCATATTATCTTTTGAAGACAGTTTTGGAGCGATGTACTGCAGTTCAACTGTATTCCATTGAACACTATAATCCAGTAAGTAATCATTATTAATTAAAGATTCTTTTGTAATATTTCATAGAATGCTGTAATAAAGAATTTTGTACTTTAACTCGGATTTAATGAGTGGTTGCATGATAGTCTTAGATCAAATTTTCTTTAATATTTGGTAAAAGAATACTTATGAAATATGAATATTAAATCTTGGTTTATTCATTTAGTAATATATCATAATACATATTACCAAAAAGATAGTTTGTTTCCTCTTGATATCTTCTGTTTCCTTGCTTATAGTTTTTCTACATTGCCTTGGTACAATAAATTTTATATTGATCATATGCATTGCTCTTCAGAACAGTTTAATTGTATTAGTTTCTTAATGTAAATAAAATAGAATTGTTCATAAGTATTACAATATTTTAAATTTAATTTTATAAAAATACTTAAATGGATTTGTGTTTTCTAAACCATGTAATTTAGAACTACTTTATTTTGATAAATTTCCATCCTGACGTAAAGAATTAAATATTAAATGTTTTATTTAAAGTTTTACTGAATGGTCCAATGTGCTTATTCTGTTTTAATTCTATGTAATTAGCATTAAATTAATTTTGTTAATGAATATTAAATATATTGTCATGCCTTTTGAGTTTAAAAGTCATTTTCACTCTTATTTTCTATTCATAAAAACTTGTTCCTCTTAATGGAGCAGTTTTTTCTGTTTTTATTTTCCCCCCTACTTTTTCTAGGACTAAGAACACATTTTTTGAAGAATACTTATAATGATTTTTGTTAATAATTTCATTTTATTTAAATTCATTTCATTACAGTACCTTTTAGATGATACCAATGAACTGTGGGAACGTCATTGCCAAAAAGATTTCAGATTCCAGAAGGTACAGGAAAATGAAACATGGCGTGACCTTTATTTGGTATGTATTTTGCAAAAAAAAAAAAAAAAAAACAATCCCAAAATGGTTTTTAATTTTATAAAAGATTAAATTTTTAACACAACTTAAGAAATTATGTTTCTACATCGAATTATTTGATTTCCCCTTCATTTCTAGCGTGCATTTGAAGAAAGAGAAGAAAAATTGAAGAATATTACTGCAAATATTTCTGCAAATATATCAAAGTCCAATCCAGGTGAGCCAACTCTTAACTCTGGGAAAACTTGGATTTTAAATTGAATTACTCATCAATTTATCTAAAGTTATTAATCCTTTTTTTTGTAGTTACTCATCTTGTAAGGTGTTAACTTGATCTGAACTATTTAACAACTTATCTATTTTACAAAATACTTCAGCAGCATAATCACATTCTTATGTAAATTATGACTAATTGATTTTTTTTTGTGATCATCAGAAATTAAAATTTTTACTTGTACTTTGTTACTGCTGAGTAGGGTCACTTTTTGAAATTGCTATAAGAGATATTGCACATGGTTATAAAATAAACTTCAACACTATTTAAAACATCTTGACTATATAGAATTTTCTGTGTAATCCATTAGCAGAAGTGATTGTATTTAAATTACATAGCCTGTGTACACATAGACTGACCTCCAAAAATTAAGGTACAATTTTAATGGCAAGCTTCAAGAAACATAATTTACCTTAAATTTTGGTGGTTGTAATATGCCTCTTAATTAACCTTTCTATTATTGTTTTAAAATTGTATCATTTCAAAATTAGTTCTTAGATATAAATAAAACTCAAATTATTTATTCTAGCTTTATTGATGTGATTTGTTTAATGATTTATCCCATGTTTTTAGGCATTTATTAATGTTACATTGCAGAAGATAATAAACGTGATTTTTACTTGTCTTTAGCTATTTTAAAAATCATGAACAAGTTTATAAGAAAGTTTATTTTTGATTTTTTAAATTCATTTTCAGTTCGTCAGGTTAAATTAGCGTACGTCGATACTGTTGTAAAGCCACCTAGAGATATTGCTCGTAAACAAGCCAAACACGGTACTGCTTTACCTGTAAGTCACAATGTTAAAGCTGGTCCTCCTTCTAAAGCTTCTTCAAGACCTGTTGCTCCAGCCATAAATTCTAATAATTCGAAACCAGATTATTTCGTTCCTAAAAGTAAGCATATTTTTTCTCCATAATTGCTCTTTAAAAAATAGCTTATTTTATTTGATGTGTTCTACTACTTTCTCTTGTACTAATTCGAGATTCCAGTGATTGTAAACACTCATCATATTGTAGTAATCTTTACATTTATTGAAAACAAAATCCATAATGTTTTAAAACAAAGAAATTATGTATGCAGTAGAATTTCTATAGTTGATCATCTTCAATGGCTTATAGTTTTCGTAGTTTTAATATGCATCCTATTTTATGCAACAGAATGCAGTCATGTATGTTACTAATTTAAGTGCAAAACACACAATTTATCATTAATTTAACTTAACAAATTTATCATTCATGTCTACTGTACATGAAGATGTAGTTCATAATACATGAATATAACTTAGTAATTTTTGTTATAAGGTTTGTGTGTATGGAAATTACACCATCTTTTCACCCTCTTATCATGATATGCACTGCTAGCTTTCAATAATGCAGTAAATGTAACACTAAACATTTAAATTAGGAGAACATATCATGACTCTATTCAAATTATTAAAATTGATAGTTGGATTGCAACATAATTGTAATAATGGATGACTTAAATATATTTTTGGCTTATGCAGACCATATTTTTTTAAAGTTCTGTTGATGTAGCTTTTTAACAACTTAACTTTAGATTTAATTTTATGTCTTGTAATCCCTAATAGTTGTGTGTGCAAGTTTATACCCTTTCATCATATACTTTCACTAGTATAAAAAAGGCTGCTGAAGATTATATAATTTCAGTCAACTTCTTCCTGATATGTTTATTCCGTCCAACACTAACTCAGTGGCATAGCTAGGTATCCAAAGGTCCTGGTGGTAAAAAAAAATTTTTTTAAAAAAATGACGGTTCTATTTTAACTTGCTAGGTTTTATCAAGTAAAAAAATACAAATATATGAATATTTTAAATATGCAACACTACTTAAACATCAGCTCTTTATCGTGCTCTGCAGAACACAAGGAAGCAAAGCTACGTATTACCTCCATGTATGTGTATGAGTTTTCATGTGTGAGCTTTAGTGGTTTCCCAGGTTCGACTTGACACCATGACAGACCTTCAACAACAGCAGTGAAGAGTTTAGGAACTGCCAGAATCGGAAGACGAGTAATCTAATAGATAATGAAAAATTAAACATTAACATGCTTACAATTAATAACATAGATATTTGGAAATAAAACAAAGACAAAGAGAAAGAGTAAAGGGTTAATAATATGAAGGTCAGACCTACCTGTTAACAATAAATTTACAATCAGTTTACAATCTTTTCCAAGCTTAAGTTTTTACAAAAATATCAATAACTTCAGTTAAATCCAGGTTTGATGCGACTTTGTTTTCAATTACTACTAATCATAAATGTTAGTCAAGTCAGTTTTAATTTGCTGTATGATATTTCAGTTGCTGCAGGAAGTGACAGTAATTGAAAAGAATAACACTACTGTTAATACTCTTGTTGGGTCGCAATTTAGCACTCCATATTTGCTCATTATTTCCTTACATAATTTGTGAACAGTCCATGCCCAGATTACTAATTTGTTAAATTCATTATATTTTATTATTATTGATTATTATTTTTTGCTTAGTACATTTAAGTTTAAAACATAACATTTTTTGCTTTACATAAAGTTTTTATGCCCATAGAGGTATTATTCAAATTTCTTTTCTTTTTAGAACCAAAAGTTGCTCCATTGATGGCAAAGACATTAAAAAGTATGAAGCAGTGCTTTAGGCGATAATGTAAAATTTGTTTCTGCTCATTTTATTTTGCAATTGGAGAAACTCTTTGTATTGACTAGATTTTCAAATGTAAACAAAATATTTAATGTATTTAAAAATGAAGCTAAAAGTGTTTTAAAATTAAGTTTACATATATTTAATTAGCCTATTGTCAAGCACCACTGTAATACTCTTGAAACTGCAATAGATTTGTAGAATTTATGAGTTAAAAATGCTTCTGGTGGAAATTTTAATTTTTAATGAACCTAGTTTATTTGCAAGTATCAATTTTTATATATGCTTTCTGTATTCCCAATTTGTGTATGTATTTTGAGGGGAAAAAACGTGAAATTTGATAAAATCCTTATCGACATCTGAAGTGTGAAACCTGATATCTGTATCTATGCAACGTGATGGAACTTGATATTTGCTTCTAATGCAATTACATGAAACTTGATTTATTTATGCAGTTTGAAGAAATAAAACAGTTTGAGATAACATATGTACACTATGCAAATTGAGAAATGCCTGATACTTATCTATGCAATTTGGAAAAAACTTCTTTTTCTATTAATGTTTGAAATCATCAATGCAGCTTTACAGTTGTGAACTGTGTGATCGAAAAACCTGATTTGTAAAATTATAGCAAATTAAGTTTATTTTCTAAGTTATTCAAAGAGAAAATGCAGTTTCTATCTGCATTATAGAAAGATCAATTTTAAAAGCTGGTTGTTTAATCAGTTGTGAAGGAAATCAGTTTTTCCATAATCATAAGAGACAGGTATTAGAAAACCTGTTTTTGTTAAAAATATTGGATAACTGTTCGGGTTACGAAAACCTGAATAAAAGCATTGAAAAGTTTAAGTTTCCCTTTAATGTTTTTGTCAAATAGTGTGTTTGCATTTTCACTGAAAAATGATGTATCATACTACAGAGAAATCTGGAAGATCTTGTTTCTTTTCATTATGTTGCTGATGACAAACTCATTCCTTTTGTGTATGCTATCATGTAAAACCCAATTTTGTTCTGTCTATGTAATTGAACATAGTATATTTAAACAATGTCTGAATATGATGTTTTTGGACAGGGATGCTATGGCTTATTATGACTAAATGCCATAATGGAGTTAAAATACTCTTGATCTATTTAACTTTATATTTATTCAAATATAATTTTAAAAGAAATATACTGTAACAAATATATAATTTGATATATATATATATATCATGAGCATTCATTTAATACTTTTGATTTGATTTTTGTAGCAACCAAACATAGTGATTTTAATTTTTTGATCTGTCTTTTTTATTTCTAAATATACATTGCTGAATAAGCTTGTTTACAAATGTGTATGTGTTGATTCTAAGGGAGTTACTTTTGATTATTATTTTTCAGTGATTTATAGTTTTTATCAATATGCAGCATATTAGAAATTTAGCATTGTCATCAATTTTATTTAATTTGTTTTAAACAGTTTTCATGTCAATAAGTTAAGCAATTCCAAATGAACTTGCAGAATAAGTGGCAAAGATGTGATTTTTTTCTTTATTGATGCAATATTGTAATTATATTTTTGTTAATGATTGTTTTAATTTGTTTAAAAATCATTGAAGGATGATATTAAGTCTTTTCAGTATATACCATCTTAAGTTTGTATTTCAAGTTTTCAAAAATGTTTTTTGTTATTAGAAAAGGACTGATTCCCTTAAATTTAAATAGATTTATAATAAAACTATAAAGATACTCAATTTTACCTTAATTAAATTTGTCTGATGGTGAAGACCACCAGGAATTCAGTAGCGGACTACTTATCATGGTCAATGCATTTCTGATTTTGGATGTATTAAACTTTAAATTGTAACTTTTTTACAGAATTCTCAAGTTAAAAATGTTGTGTAGAAGATCAACCAAATTAATCTCTTATTTTTTTAAAGCAATCCCATTTGTGCACCTTTTAAAGCACCATTAACTATGCAGCTGTACAAAAGCAGATTTGTCTCATTTAGGCATGTGTAGGAATTCAGATTCTGTCATGTGTTTTGTTAATTTGAATATATTATGTAGTACTAAAGTAGGGCAAATTCAGGATATATATCTTTGATTTTGCTTATTGGGTTAGCACTACTGTGAAACTCTTGAAGCTGCAATAAAAGTGCAAATTCAAGAGTTCAAAATTGTATGTTTTGAACTTTATTTATCCTTTCATAGCATTGCTTTAATGCATGAGATTTTGTACATAAATATCCATGTATTTTTTAATGTAGTTGTGCAATTTTAGGATCCATGATTATCATGCTGTCAGGATGTTGCATATTTGCAATTTTGGAAAACCTGATATTTCATGTGTCAGTAGCAAAGTTGATTTTTCCTATGTGTACATGTAGAAAAGCAGAATACCCCCCTTTATTCATGTAAAAACTAATCCCCTCTCCATTTTTGTAATTTAGGAGGAAACTTTTTCAAAACTTATGGAATTGCGGGAAAAGATTTTTCTTGTCTGTGTTAGTGTGGGGAAAACAGTTTTTTCCTTTTGTATGTAATGTAATTTTGAAGGTGTAAAACAATACAAGAACAATGCATTTTAAATATTTTGATTGAAAATTATGTAGAGAATGCAATGTAAAATTTAGGAAACTATGATTTTTCTATATTTTATTGATTATTTAAAATTCTGTTTTCCATATTTGGTTCAAAAGAATTCCTTTTCAAGCTTTATTTTTTTATGAATGCATTATGTAGATTAAATTATTCAAGGTAGATTTTATTCATATTTGTAAGAATGTACTTAGTTGTAAATATTTTACTGAAAATTGGATTAAACTTTTTTTTTCAGTTCTGTATTGTAAACTGGGTTTTTTTTTTTATTAGTATTGAAAACCATTTTCTGGAGAGTTTACATTAAGGAAAGATGATCTTATTCAGATATGCTCTTGTATATAGTTTAAAAAAAACCCAGCTATAACTTATAAAATAAATCTTTCCCCTATTACTTTTGAAGTGTATTTTAAGCTATATTTTTATAAGCAATTTTAAGTATACAAGATATCAAAATTATTAGAATATTTTATGAGTTTGAAAAGGACAGATGATTAATTATAAATTCCATGTTTTATAAAGAACAAGTGTTCAAAACACTTTAGTTTTTCCTTTCCCTAGATGTAGACTCTCCTCTCATACTTTCATTTAACTTTACTGTTTCTATTGATTTCTCTTGTATGTATAGCTTTGGATTTTTTAAAAACTTACTGCCTTTTTATTTTTCCATGTGCAATTTTATTTCCTTACTTTATCAAAATCTCATCTTGTAATCTCCATAGGCATTTAACCCAAAAAATGAACTCATTATTTTTTAACCCCATTTTATAGAATCTCTGGGTAAAATTTTCAGGCCTTTATCCTGAATAAGTTTTATTTTATTGTATTGTTGAGTATAAGTAATTCAGCATTGTGTGCTTATGAAAGTGATTCACAAGGCTTTTGGATTAGAAATAAAACACTTCCATGAACAATTCTAACTCGGATTTTAAATTTTAATAATTTAAAATTTTGGTAAGGTATATCACAAGCGGGAACATAAATATTACTATTTAAATTTGGCATTAACATTTTAAGTATAGGTTCCCAACCTTTTTTCGTACAGGCACCCCCTTTTCTTATGAATATTTCGATACCTCCCCCTCCCCACTCCAGAGAAATAAGAGCGTACATATTACATGGCGAAAACAAGAATTATATTTTAAAAAATATTCTGTAACTAATAAATATAATTTTTGAATTTAGATTTTTTTTCTAAAGCCCTCAATTTCTTTTACTTGCAAATCTGAAATAGCTATTGCCAAGAATATATTTAAATGTATAATATATGTTTTAGTCATAGATTGGATATTGTTGGAATTGAAACACTACTGAATTTCTCTTTATTTAAAAGAGGAATAAGAGTTTTAGCTTATCTGTTATAAGGATTGGCTAGGGTTTTGATATGAAGTAATCTATAATAAACTATTGCTTTCTAAATAAATTGACTGTTTCAGCCTTTAAAGAATTGCACATTAATTACTGGTAAACATTTTTAATTATATTTCTTGGATAATATATGAAATGAAATGCAGTGGACAAAACATTTTTCCTACTGCTCAAAGACTACTTGAAAAGTATTTTTGTGTGTTAGAGCATTTAAAGATATCAAATTTTTAACTTAACTAATGAGAAGGTTGAATTTGATGCATTTTAAGTAATTTATGAATATCAGGCTCGATTTTACTTAAAAACATTCATAAGTTGCTGCGTACAGCAACATGGAGCTAATTTCTCTTTTTGGTTACAAATGTTGTTACAGCACTAAATCCACATTCTGCTAAGTATGAAGATGGGAATGCTATGAGAAATGTTGAACAATCAACCATATTCATGGTTACAGTTGCGAAATCAACTTCTGCAGCCTCAATTCTTGGCAGCCATCCTTAAATGTAATTTTTAGTTTCTCATTTGTCATCAGTTTTATTATTTCTTCTAACTGGGATGAACCAACTTCATGTTAATTGTATGTATTTTTAAATTTTAAATGCATACAATCACAACATAAGGTAACCAGTATTAAAGTTTACTTTTGTGAGTACACAATCAGTGTGTTTTTTAGTCTTTTTTAGACTATATTTGGTTAATCTACTCATGCCCCTCCATTCCATCTCAACACCCCCTAATTTACTCAAGATCTTTTACTGCACCCCTGAAAGCCTCAAACGCCCACGTTGAGTACCTATGATTTAAAGTATATATATTCAACTTGCAGTATTGATTATATGTTACAATTTGGTATCTAAAAAAACATTTAATGGTTAATTAAAGGGGAAAATACTAAAATTTTCTCCTGTGGAGTTAAAACGTTCTCTCCCACATAGAACAAATGCATCTTTCTCCTTATAAGCATTTTTCAATGATAGTTTTTATTTAATACATCTTCGTAAAAAAAAGCCATTTGTCAATATTTTTTGCATTCTTACTCCACTAGCACTATTGATAGTTTCGATCTTTAACTGTAAATAATGTCCAAGGAATTTGCTAATTTTAGCATGGTGTAAATAAAAGACAAATGATATCTTGGGTGTCATTCTTCTCATTTAACCATAGTTAAAAATTATGCCTACATGTTGCCTCCTCTAGAGCAACATTGATTCAAAATCAACCAATCATTTGATCAATCTTCTGTGAGTATGTAATCCAGCACACTTCCAAGCTTTGCAAAATTTCTTAATATTGTTTTAAAGTACAATACATTTCATACACAAAGTTTTCAGGATAATTTCTTTCATCAATTTTCAATGCAGGGAAAACAATTACTCTTAGTGTTCTTTATTTGCCAGATTTTGCCAGTCATTATTTGCCAGTCATGATCCAACATTTCATCCCATAAAAATGCTTCCTGTTGGATGAAGGAATTGAATGCTTCTCATGAAAAAAGTAAACTCTACAGTACAATATTAGAGAAAGCTGCTTCTTTTATTTAATATATCAATACATATGTCATTTTAAGAATTTGTTTAATGTGCATAATTTTTTGAGGGAAATCATACTTTGATGAATACTCTCATTCAAATGTTTCCCTAAAATGGAAGTGCATAAAAGTTACCTGTAAAAAATATAAGTCATTTGGCTGATGTTTTGAT
Source organism: Trichonephila inaurata madagascariensis (assembly GCA_019973955.1). NCBI lineage: Eukaryota > Metazoa > Arthropoda > Arachnida > Araneae > Nephilidae > Trichonephila > Trichonephila inaurata. The sequence continues at coordinate 98,242 of BMAV01025033.1, read as the reverse complement.
GCATTACCACTGGATTTTTACCTGAATATATGGTTTTGCTTTTATTTAATATAAAAAGGTACACCATTCAATGATTCAATATAAAATTTCGTTGATGGTTACTTGACTATTTGTCTGTATAATAAATATTTATTAATGGAAGCTATATGTAATATGAAATATTTTTTTAAAGGCAAAACATGTTACTTTATCAGAAATTGTAACTGTTGCATTCTTGGTATGAACATTTTCTTTCCTTCCAGCATTTTTAAGATATTAATTAAAATGGGAGAAAGTTTACTTAAAGTTAATTATATGGATAAAAGATATAAAATATATATATATATATAAATTGTATCTTATCTTAAAAATTGTATCATCTTATTTTTGATTATCAAGCATTAACTATTTTTGATGCATATTAAACGAATTTTGAGAAAGCTGGAGATGGTATTAGGGGGGGAAAAAACCCTTATCTATGCATGTATTTATATAATTTGTATATAAAGCAGTATCTGTTAAGGTTCAAATTTATCATATTTGTAACTTAAATAGTTTGAGAATCTTGTGTTCAGTTTTATGTAGTGAATTTAATATTATGTACTTCAAAAAAGCATTTGTCAATGTAGCTTTGAAATCAATAAATAGTTGGTGTTTTTAAAATGCAAATCAAAACTATAGTATCTCCAAAACTTTTATTACTTGTATTATGTCATAATTTATTACCCTTCTATTTGAGCTTTAGATAGGATTGAATTTATGTATTTATATTTTCTTGAAGAGAGATATATTGAATATGTTTAGAGATATACATTTAATTTTAATCTTTCACAATATACAACTAATTTTGTGTTTATAAAGCCTGCATGTATTCTATCATTAAAAATGGGAAATGTTATGCTTCTGGAAATGAAAATTATATAACATCAATCATTTCTATTATAAGTTGCTTGTTGAAATTTATGTTTAGTGCGATTAATTTCCTCAATACGTATGATTCAGTCCTTCCATCAAAATTCCTTGCAGTTTTCTGATATACGTATGTGGATTATTTAAGATGTGCATTATATATATTGTCATTTATCTCGTTTAATTTTTTAGGTCACACACGCATACAATTTCTTTCTTCTGTACAGATGTTTATTTAGATTACACAAATGAGTATTCTCATTTTAGCATGAAACAGACTCTAATGCTATAAATGCATAAATAATATTCCTATTTTACTAAAATTCTTTATTTTCATGGAAATTATGTATTTTGATTTTTTTTTTCTTTTTCACTAACATCTGCAATGTTTTGATTTCGAAGATTTTGAGAACTTTAAACTTTTGTTTTCTTGATAGTACTTGATAGTAAACTTTTGATTTCTTGAGTTGACATATTTACAATTGCGTTGACGTATTATGATTTAAAAATCTTAACATATATTAACTTACAGCATTTTCGTATATTCTAGGTATAAATACAGTGTCTCTAAAAAAATGTTCGTACACTCACAAAAGTTGTTGACATCTTAGTTTAGCCTTCAAATATGTAGTCCAGTTTCGTATTATATATTCTCCATGGGATTTCCAGTGAAACTTTTTTTAAATATTTACTCAATTTATTTTTAAAAAGAAATAAAATTCAGGAAGGTGAAGGAAAAATAGTCACAAAAGTTATCGTACACCAAACATTATGGGATAAATTTTTCTAATAAAAATAGCATCTGTTACTTTTCATTTCTACACTGAAGCAATGTATAAAAAATCATTTGCGTAAATCTTCGCTTGTTTTTAAAATATTCTATTCCCTTATTGTTGTATTATCTAAAAATGGGGCAGGAAGAGAATGAAAAGTGTTCGAAAATTGATTATTTTTCACTTCAATCAAGGTAAATAAATTAGGAACATTGCGAAATTAGTAAATGTTCTTAATTCTATGGTGCAGTATCCGATGAAGCGTTTAAAAGCAGAAAGTAGAATCTAAAACACGCAAAGAAAGGGATGCCCTATGAAGCTAACTCAATATGATCAGCGATTTATTGTTATAAAAATTATCAAAAAATACGTTTGAGTGCTATAAAAGTCTACTGAATTATCAGAAGGATTTTTTTATTTCAGTTTTATATGAAACTGCTTGTGAAGAGTTCTTAGATCAGTCATATTACACGGGTGTTGTGCTCGAGGAAAATTTTTTGTAAGTGCGAAAAATAGCAAGTTTCGACTTTCCTTTGCGAAATCCATGCTAAACAAGTTTGAAACGTATTCAAGTGATGTCCTATTTGCAGATGAGAGGAAATTCAACATTTTTGGTTCGAACGGGCGTGTAATGCTATGGAGAAGAAAAAAACAAAAAACTTAATTTAGTTTTAAGAATTTAGTTGAAACAGTGAAACATGGAGGTGGATGCGTTCCTGTATGTCAGCTTCAGTATTAGGTAATTTGGTATTTATTGATAATGTGAAATATGAGCTTTAATTGTTTTAAAGAAGAAAAGTTTGAAATAATCAGTCCAGAATATGGGTATTGTAAACGACTTCATTTTTTTTTTATCGAGATAATGACCTCAAGCTCAGTACTCTTAACGTACGCCGCCTCTTGTACCTTTAACTGTCACTAGAACAATATAGTTCCGGATTCTCTTAATCAAAACACGCCGAAATTTCGTATGAGAATCTTATGATTTTTTACGTGCCTAGGAATTTTAAGCTGTAAAAAAATACATACAATTAAAGAACACGTATCCATAATAAATTTTTATTGAAATAGAAAAAATATATTAATTCTAAACGTAGCATGCATACATGAATCAGTTAAAGAGTATTAATTTGACTCATAATTTATATTGACATCAGTTAAAATAAAGTTTTGTTTGAATCTTATTTTGTTCACACCAAACTGCCCCAAATGTACTTTCAATGCCAAACTTAAATGTAATTATCAGCTAAAAATTGAATGTATAGATGTCGCAGGAAAATGATGAAATTAGGGATTTCATCATATCCCTTAGGGAGACGATCAATTCACACAAGATGTGTGTTAAAATAACGTCTTTTTGAGGTCATTTCTCTCTGATGTAAGTAAGTGATTTGATCAAATCCCCGAACGGTTTTAGTGAAATGATGAAATGAACAAATCGCAGCATTTTTTTTGTAGAGCTCTGTTTTCGCTTGTTACCACTCCCTTTTACCTTCCCTCTCCTCGTCCGAGCCAGGCAGCGCTGGGCTTCTGACGTGATGCACCAAAACAAAATGACCTAATATCATTTTTTAGTTATATTATTTGTATTATCTATCGGTTGATATCCCTTTTGTGTGCCTGAAAATTAGAAACTGGATAACTTCAATTGAAAAATGTAAACAAATTAGGGAATTAGCTTTTTGATAATAAAAAGAAGTTATTTTAAAAAGGGAAATAATAACTGAAAATAAAAGGTGTTACAAATAAAGCAGGATATTTCTAAAGTGCTACCTTAATGTAAAATTTTAAAAAAATTTGAAATTCTACTACAAATTTAAAAAAAAAAAATACCAGCTTTATTATCTAATTATTTTATAAATTAATTTTGAATAAATAATTTTTAATTCAATTATTGTTGTATTAATTCCTCTACTTTTAATAATGCACCATATTTGCTAAATGAGCAAATATGGTGATGTTTTTGAGAACTCTTGACTATATTTCACTGAAACAGGTTAGGGATTCGACCAAATCACTTACTTTCCTTAGGGAAATCACCTTACAGAGTTTCCATTTTAACATCTTGCGTGAATTGATTATCTTTCTTAGGGATTTGATGAAATCCCTAATTTAATCATTTTCCTGCGACATATACACGGTTAGGGGCGTGTATTTTAATTTTGTCGATTTTCGAGATCAAAAAACAGTAAAAAATTAATTAATGAAACTAATTATGAATAACAAATACTTTAATTTTTACGTACTATATATAGGATTATAACCAATCGAAAAAAATCGAGAGCTATGGGAGCCCGGGACCCCCCCTCCTTGTGTGCGCCACTGTACACTGTGGAACCTCGTATACGCGATGCATTATATGCGCATATTTGTGCATTATACACGATGACAATTAATGACATCGCGTATAATGCATAAAACAGAGTAGGGGGAAAAAATGATTAGCTTAACGAACAAAATTTCGCATAACTTGTATAAATGCTTGGCAAGTATATAAGGGCTCTTATTTTTCTCTTGTCTACGAGAAGTGATGAAGGAACAATTCAAAGCAAGCGTAGGCTGTTTTTATTAGAAGAGTTAGGGGGAAGGGGTTATATGTGCAATCACTCTTTTTGACACTGTCAAACTGAGAATCAACAAAACAGTCGAACTGAAAGATAGAAAACAAGGAATGAGCAAAATTTTAAAACATTACGTTACGTACAACCAGCTGGGCAATCTGATGTGTTACTAGTGCCAAGGGGATTTCAAAGGGTAGGTACCATTTACTGCTGAAGAGTTTCTAGATATGCTTTGTGTTTCACAGCAAGAAATTGTGGAGAATTTGAAGAGGAGGTAGCAGCAAAGCCATGGTCATGTGGCGCAATACGAAATGCTGAAAGCATAGGAAACAGTTGTATTTAGAAGCATAATCTTAATATAAAGCAGTAGAGCGCTCTACACATTCATTTAAGAGTAATACTGTCTTGCATTTTCATCTCATATTGAAGCATATTCAAAAAATGTTCGAAGAAAACTTCCTAAAAAAATTGGGTATGTATTATAAATATGAAACTTTTTATTTTTTATATCTTTGTTTTTGCAAATCGAATTCGCATTCCAGATTGCTTCATTCCGCTGTACAAGAAAGGATTAAAAAAAAAAAAAAATCGTGAATCAAATTTGAGTATATTTACTTCATGGAATGCATTATATCATATTTTACACTAATTTTATGGGAAGAATTATCACTTAACGAATGTTATTGCGAGTAAGCGCTTCTGGAACGAATTATGTATGCTTTTTGAAGTTCCATTGCATATTCAAGTTATATTCAGGAAACTTACAACATTAAAAGAAGGTAGGGGGGAACTGACAGTCAATCTGAATTAGAGTTTTAAAATAGAAATAGAATAATAAAGTTTTCCTCCATAACTTTGACAGCGTAAAGCCAAAAATTTATTTTTTAGTTAGTGTATAAAACAAACATGTAAAAAACAGAATTAGGTGCACCTTTTTATTGAAAATGGCTCAATGAATAGCCCAACGACTGTCCGTGAAAGGAAGAGATTGGGATATGCAAAGGATTAGTATTTCAGCGTTTTTAGACGACACAGGAAGAGGAAACGTCATCTGAAGCACCGCATGAAATAAAAGTTGTCATCTCATTTTTCTCATTCGCTCGCGCGGGAAGCTCTTTGTAAAGTCTGAGTTTGCTCAGAACATTGTGCTATGCTTCGAGTAAAAAATGCTTACCAGCAAGTGTAAGAATTCGATAGAGGCAGGATTGTTGGCTGTCACGAATGGGGATTGTCGTTCCGTGATAATGCCCTTCGCACTGGTCGAAATCCAACCGCTTTCATGCGAATATGGAATCAATGGGTTGCTGAGGATTATACTGAACGGCATGCAGGACTAACGACCGAGGAGGGCAGACATATAGTGAAGTCGACCCTGTAAAACTTTACATCAACATCACTGACCATTAGTCAGGAAACGGGAATGTTTGCAGCACACTGCAGTATCTGCTCATATGGTACGATGACGTATGCAGCAGTTAGGACCAGCTTACCTTGACAATCCAGCATAGAGATACGGCGATTCTGGTGCGCCAAACGACAAAGCTGGATACAGGAATGGCTGGTACGGATATCGTTCTGCATGCACTATTCTGATGGTTGTCTACGTGTCAGGAGGCTCCTAGGAGACCGCTCGTCGGCATAGGGGCCCTGAACCTGGTGTGATGGTTTCGGCAGCCATCGGGCACGTCTCTAGTACGGATCGACAGTAATTTGAAAGTAGATCGGTACATTTGTGACATCTTACGTCCAGTGTTTTTCAAGCTGTAGTCAATATCTTCAAGGCCTGCCACACGCCATCCTTTAACAAGATAGTGAAAGACACGTTGTGCACGTCTTGTTCTGACCTTCCTCGCTACACAGGGAGCTGGATTGTTGCCCTAGCCTGCACAGTCTCCAGTTCTGTCACCCATTGAAAACATCTGGTCATGGATTGCTGAGAGACTGGCCCGCCATCCCCCTCCAGTTTATACGGTTAATGAAGTGCGGCATAAACTTGAAGCAGCATGGAATGCGTTGCCCATTTTTGTCATCCAAGCCCTGATCGATTCCATGTCTAACAGGGTAAGGGACGTTTTAGCTACCAGAGGTGGCAGCTGTTTCTACTAATCTTACACCCCTGTAAACATCCAAACTGCTTGCAAATTCAATCATTTGACCTGTTTACGTTCAATAAATCTTTTATGTATTTGCTTTCCTTCATGGTGTTACAATTTTAATGACCAGCAGTGTATTTGACATTTTAGAATCAAACTATTATAAAAGTAAACACCACATGTGTGCTTATTGAACGATAAAGAAGCAAAATTTGTCACTTTAAAATGTCAATATCGAAAATAAGAGAATTTATACATTTCGACAATCACTTAAATCGAAATTTTGTGAAATCGCATCCGATTTAATTGCTTTGAAATGCTATTTTAACCATTTATTTGTTTCGAAATTACTAAAATTTTTAGAATTTCTCTGCCTCACTTCGTTTTAGGTATTTCATGAGATAAGTAAACGCATGCGCACTTTTGACAGCAAATTTGAATTACCTGCACAAAAAAAGGAGGGGGTGGAGAGTCAAGATTCAAAGTGTATCCTTTTCATTAAAAATGCATTGTTTGCCTTTCTGATTCACTTCTATTCAACAGGTAGCTGCAATAAGGAAGTGACTGGAACAGCACTTATCGCAGCATATTTTCTTCTGACCTTCGAAGTTTTTACTGAATTTTAATTCAGACGAACGACTGAACTGATTGCTGTACGGTAACATCGTATTGGTCGAGCGGTGTGTATAAAAGTTTTCTTGTCTTACCGTATTTACTCGAATCTAAGCCGCACTCCCCCCCCCCCCCAATTTTAATGCTACTGAAAATTGGGTGGGGCTTAGAATCGGACAAATTCGTTGGATGGGGTAATTAGAGCAATTACAGGTCCATGTATGTATTTAAAAGGTTATAATATTGATAAAATAACTAATTATTCTCTTCTTAGTTCTCCCGTTATATTTAATTTAATTTCGTAAAACAGGATATCGATAAACGTTTTTACACTATTTTTCATTTTTCACAAAAGATGAGAATTCGGAGCGTGGCTTAGAATCGATGGCGGCTTAGATTCGAATAAATACGGTATATAAAATTACTGCAATGAATTTATGCGTATTTTATATATTTCGGCTTAACCAGTTTCGTTATTTGAACAAGAGTTTAGAAAAGGATTTTATTATAACTGCGCCTATCACATTTGCTGGAGGTCAACCACGAGTAGGTGACCTTGACGTGTCATGAGTTCGAACCTTGTACCGCTGAAGACCCGCCGTGTATGGGGACGATGCTCGTTCGTGTGATGTGGAAGTTAGGTGATGGGGTTGCAGCTCAGGTGTCTTCCTCATCACTTGACCATGACTCAAAATTACGAGGTCCGTTGCCAAAAGCTCTCGAGTAACTGAATAGTGCGACGTTAATATTCACTCAATCGCGTTTGCTGTGTCTCTTAGTGGTAGCCGAATGGTCAGGGCTGCGAACTCGCGATCGATATTGTTTCTTTCGAGTCTTGGTGTTTCTAAAGATCCGCCATGTAGAGGAGCTGAAACACGTTAAATCTGTTCGGGATCAAAAACCTTACGTTGGCGTGGTGTGGAAGTTTTGAGAGTGGAGTGCCAGCGTAGGTATCGTCCTCTTCACACTCAAATTACGATATCCATTGCATCGTGTTACGAAGAACGACGTTAATAAATAATCAACTTCGCTGGGTCGCACAGTCGGCAGTTTTCCCAATCTGGCGCACGGAAATTATTTTATGGCTTTAAAGTCTTCATAATGATCTAAAATCATAGTAATTAATGTAAATTGGGTATTCCTTTCTGTTTTTTATTAACAAAAATAAAGTTAATAGGGTCTTAACTAATTTGTCAAGTTTGAATTTGATCAAGAATAAATGATTGCTAAGTGGAACTAGTTTTTGAACAAGTTTTGGGTCAACTTCAACACTTAAGCAGTTGACTCCAGAGTCTCTAGCACAATAACCAATTTTATGGTGCAAACACTGTCCATATTTATGGTTCTCTTTTAGTCGATAGCTTAATTACTCCTTCATTATTATCATGACACAATCACGACACAGTTTCTAGTGGACTGGCATTTATTTTTTACTCAACACTTTTTACATTCATATCAGAATTACTGGGCATGCGCAGTTGGGCTGGCGCAAACACAGTTCACATATTCTTATTTGAAGACACAACAATACACTCCGAATTCTCTTAATTACACAGATGGCGTTTCGCATGCCGTGAACTGACATACCGCCCCACATTGCACTGGTTACACCATGCAATCACTGTATTAGTTATTTACACAAAATGTATTAAAATTGTTCACCACACATTGCACAAAAGACACTTTAAGAAATGCACTAATAAAAAATACAATTCACAATACAATTCAACAAATAAAAATAAAAAACAATTCACTGGAATTAATTAAAACACACAAAAGAAAAATAATAATAAATTTTATCAGTAGTACTTAATCACTTGGCATTGGCAAAATACAAACTTTAGATATGGCTCTTTTACAAGTACTAAATTGTGTTTTCACTTTAACTACACGAATTTTGTTATCGTCACCTAAATAAACCTGAATAATTCTTCCTAATAACCACTTGTATGGTGGCAAATTCTCTTCAATTATAAGAGCACTAAATCTCCAACTTTTACATTATTTTTTTCAAACATCCATTTGTTGCATTTGGTTAAGATAATTACGATGCCAAAATTTCCACAATAATTGCACTGTTCTAGTAATTTTTTCCCATTTCTTAAGGTAACTCTCCTTTATATTTATTAAGTTGGGCTCAATAATAGAATTCAAGGATCTATTAATCAAAAAGTAAGCTGTGGAGGAAGAACTTCAAAATCATTTTCATTAGCAGACAAAGGGCAAAGAGGTCTAGAATTTAGCATACCCTCTATTTCAACTATCATGGTTAAAAATTCCTCATAAGTCAAATTTATTCCCCTCATAACCCTTTTTAGATGGTATTTAAAGGATTTAATAGCAGCCTCCCACAGACCACCAAAGTTGGGTGATCTAGGGGGTATAAACTTCCACTTAATGCCTTCTGCCACTAAGTATCTAGCTAATTGATCATCTGGTTTTCTAACCATTTCATGAAGTTTTTTAATTTCCCTATTAGCTCCTACAAAATTTTTGGCGCGTTGTCAGAAAATAATTTTGCACATTTCCCTCTTCGAGACATAAATCTTTTCAATGTTGCAATAAATGCATCGGAAGTTAAATCACACTACTTCGATGTGTACAGCTTTAAACACAAAACAGATAAATATACAAACATAGATTTTATGCAAACTTCCCTTGCGTTGGCCTTTGTTTTTTATGAAGAAAGGACCACAAAAGTCTACACCCAAGCAGTTAAAGGGGTAGTCAGTGGTAACCCTTTCCTTAGGCAAATTGCCCATTATTTGAGACGCTATAACAGGTTTACACTTAAAACATATGATACATTTATGCACAATTTTTCTACAAAGATTGCGACCATTGAGAGGCCAAAATTTTTCGCGAACATGATTCAAAAGTGAAAAAGCACCAACATGAAAGTATTTGTTATGAAAATGTTCTATTATACATGACAATTTATGCGTTTTGGATAAAATAATTTGATGTTTTTGATTAAAATCAAAATTTGTATTACCTAATCGGTCGCCCACTCTAAGCACTCCATCTGAATCCAAAAACGGATTGAGACTTTTCAACTTATTCTTGGGTAAAACTCGTTGTTGTAGACATTTAATGTCTACTGAAAATTCTTGAGTTTGAACACCTTTTATTAGGAAGATTTCCGCTTTATCCAACTCATCTGATTCTAGTGGGCCATTGGCTTTGACCTTCCTCCTTTTGTTGTTTACGAACCTAAAAATATAACTTAAGATACGCAGAATGGTTAAATAATTGTTAGTAATATTACACAAATTGTTCACAACGTCATTCACACAAATGTTTAGTATTGACACTTCCTTCCCAAGTTTTTCACGAACACTGTTCTTCAGTTCTGAATTGTACGCATCGTTGTTTTCACTAACTTTCACAGTTTTGTTCGGATAATCACTGCCAGATAGAAACTCTGGACCGTTCGACCACAGTTCTTGGTTCAGAAGTTTGTCCGGATCTACTCCACGAGAAATCAAATCTGCAGGATTCTGGTTGGATGGCACATGTCTCCATTGCTGCACAGAGAACAAATCTTGAATCTTAGCAATTCTATTCTGCACAAACGTTTTAAGGTCCATCGGTTCTTTTTGTAGCCATGACAACACTATCATTGAATCAGTCCACAGATAAACTTTAACTGATTCTAGTTTCAAGGCATCAATCACTCTTTTCACAAGTTTGGACAAAAGGACAGCTGCACATAACTCTAATCTGGGAATAGTTAGGCACTTAATTGGTGAAACTCTCGATTTGCTAGTAATTAATCTCACTAAAGTCTCTCCCGAATTATTTTTTGATTTGCAATACACTGCAGCTCCATAGCAACGCTCTGACGCATCAGAAAAACCATGAATCTCTATAGATGAAGGATTCTCAATCACTATACGCCTCTCGATATTGATGCTATTTAGGCTCTCTAGCCTAATTAACAACTGGTGCCATTCAGAATACACTTTATTTGGGAGTGGATCTTTCCAGTCAATACTAAGTCTCCAAAGCTTTTGCATAAACATCTTGGCCTTGGACACCACGGGTCCCACAAGAGTCTCAAAGGATCGAACAGTCTGGCATTAGTTGATAAAACGCTTCTCTTTGTATACGAATCTCTTGGAATCACGTCAACTTTAAAGGAAAACGTGTCTTTTACTGGGTACCAGGACACACCCAATGTTTTGGTCTCATTTGGTCTGGAAAAATCGTAGATTTCATTTAGACACTGCGAAAGTTCAGAATGATTTCCACAGATTTTATGCAATTCCATGCCTGCACTTTTCAAAATTGCAATTAACTGACGTTGTAGCTCCTTAGCCTCTTCTAAGGTTTCCGCACCGCATAACGCATCGTCCATGTAGAACTGGCTTCGAAGGACTGGTGCTGCTACGGGAATTTATTTTCTTCATCATAGGACAATTGTCTCAATGTTCGTTGCGCTAAATATGGGGCACTGGTCATCCCATAGGTGACCGTTTGAAGCTCATGTTTTTACTCGGTCATGTTTATTGTCCTTCCACAATATTTGTTGCAGACAGCGTTGTTCGGAATCAATTAGGATCATTCTATACATTTTCTTTATGTCCGCAGTTAGTGCATATCGATAAGTACGAAATCTAATCATCTGAGCATATAAGTCATCTTGGATGACTCCTCCGTTTAACTGAATATCATTGTGAGTGATAATCCATTATCTGTAGGACTAGACGCATTGAAGACCACTCTCACCTTAGTGGTACTTTTCTCGGGTCTATAGACGCCGTGTGTGTGTGTGTGTGATGAGGTAAGAAATAGTTCATCTTCGGATTGTCATTTTCAACCCTCACTTCACGCATATGTCCCAATTGTTCATATTCTTGCATGAATTCTCTATACAGTTTTAGATATTGTGGATCCCTTTTCAATCTAATCCACAGTGCATTTAATCGTTTGAGAGCAATGCCCCTGGAATTCCCTAAACAATTTGGATCAGCTTTAAGGGGCAGTTTAACTATATACCGTCCCTCAATGTCTCTAGAATGCGTTTTCATAAAGTGTTCCTCGCATAAATTAGCCTCATTATTTTTTATTTGCACTATCTCAGCATTTTCTATTTCCCAAAATTTTTGCAATGTTTTATTTAAATCTTCGTCCCTTACTAACCCGCAATGAACTTTAGTTTCATTTAATGAATCTACATTACCACTTGCAACGTATCCAAAAACCGTGTTTTGTAAAATTAGATCTGAATTTTTTATCTTAAATTTTTCCGGTCTCAATAGTTCAAAAAATATTTCTGCACCTAACAACATGTCTATTTTATCTGGAATATTAAAACGATCATCAGCTACCTCCACTATATTTGACAAATTAACTCTGGTATTAAATGTGTTATTTGGAATAAAATCTGTGATTTTCTTAACTACTAACATTTAAATCCTTCACGAATGTATTACTTTTATTTGAAATTGTCGTTTTAACGCACCCGTTAACAATCATAGAGGCATCATTTAAACATGAGATCAAAGTATTAATCTTTTCACTTTTCAGTTGTAATTTATTGGCGCACTCATTTGTAATAAGACAAACCATACTGCCTCCGTCTAACAAACACCTACATTCATGCCAATTCGAATATTTATCCTTAACTAATATGCGAGCAGTGCTCAATAAGCATTTTTAATTTTGTTATGACTAAAAGTAGTCGCTACGATTTCTTGATTGTTTATATTTGAACTAGGAATGAAAGGAGGGGCAGAAGTATTAGGATACATTGTTTGCGGTTTCTCTTCAAGGACCGAACGGGGATTCGGAATACTTTTTATTTCTCTTTGAAAATGAAGTAATTTATTATGCGGCTTCTTACAAATTATGCAATTTTTAGAGCGACACTGTTTAACACAACATTCTGGGGATAGACATTTAAAGCACAATTTATTGTTTTTAACAAAATCTACTCTTTCATTTATCGAAAAACTTTTAAACTGAGAGCAAAATTGCAAAGGATGTGCTTCATTTTTACACAACACACATTTTTCACTCTTTTAGAAAAAAATACGCTCGAACTCCTCTCTGATTTCGCGAACTGTTATATCTCTGTTGTTTACTGAAATCAAATCGTTTATTTTCATTTCCAGTGAAGGACCTGGAAAATGTATATTAGACTCGCTTTTAATTTTACCTTTAGCAGATAAATAAATATCACACTCTCGCCCTAACTCGTGGGGTTTAAAAAATGTTTCTCCCTGTTTTACATTAATATGAGTCGATAATTCTCTGTCAAGAGTGCTCATCATTTTATCCGCTACAATTAATTCACATACTGACTTAAAATCATTAACATTTCGTAACTGACAGTAATACTCAAATGTTGCACTTAACCTAGACGCAAATTGAACATAACTCTCTGAATTTAATTTTTGAGTTTTACGAAAATCGTTATAGCTTGCGGTGTAGGCTGAAATTCTTTCAAAACTAAATTTTTTAGTTTATCATAACTGCGTAATTCTTCCTCTGACACATTAATCATTAAGTTATTCGCTCTCTCTCCTAGAATGTTTAAAAGGATTTCCGATTTCCATTTTTCGGGAACTTTAGTTTTGAATGCTTTCTCTAATGAGTGAAAAAATAAATTATATGACTCAACACGTGAGGGTACAGAGATAGTTAATGTTTTTACACTTTTTATTAACGTTTCGATACTAATATTGTTACCTGTTTCTGTGGCGCTCACTGTTGACAGTAAAGAATCATGTGGTAAATCTTTCCGAATATTAGCAAGCTCTAATTGCTTCTCTAACTGCGCTAACTTAATTTTTTCTAACTGTAAATTTGTTTCACTTCCTGACTACTTATGCGCTAATTTTATTTTTTCTAACTCTAGATTTAATTCCCTCGAAGATTTTTTAATTCTCGTTTCTTCAACAGCATAGTCAATAATATTTTTAACTAATTCTGTTTCCTTTTTATACACTTCACTACTTTCAATTAAAATTTTCAAATCAAGAACTTTTGCATTGTCTGGCAAAGTTAGTTTTAATTCCTCAGCGTCAAGTTTTAGCTCGTCTTTCTTCAAATTAGCAATTAAAGACATAACTAAAATCCTCATAAAAATTCAAAGAACATTGCTCTCACCTACCTCACATAACCGGTCGCCGCACTTGGCTTCTTGCTTCGTAATACGAATACACATTAGTTTCACTCAGCCATTTAATCCAATAGCTAATTCCTAAGCTCCGGTTGCGAACGGACCAAATTTTGGGTCAACTTCAACACTTAAGCAGTTGACTCCAGAGTCTCTAGCACAATAACCAATTTTATGGTGCAAACACTGTCCATATTTATGGTTCTCTTTTAGTCGATAGCTTAATTACTCCTTCATTATTTACTCACAACACTTTTTACATTCATATCAGAATTACTGGGCATGCGCAGTTGGGCTGGCGCAAACACAGTTCACATTCTTATTTGAAGACACAACAATATACACTCCTAATTCTCTTCATTACACAGATGGCGTTTCGCATGCCGTGAACTGAAAACAAGGATCTAAGGATATTAACGGAAGCAGTAATTTACACATAGAATATATACGAGAAATAGTGTGACGAGTTAAAAAAATTAAATTTAATAATTGTTAAAGATTAAACAAATGCAATGCAATCAAACATAATATTGAACATACACAATGAAGGATAATAGGTAGTGATTAAAAGGACTCGGTACCCTTCGAGCACTTTTTTTATTTATGTATTTAAAAATTATATTTTAGCATTTCATATATATAATGTTTATTCAAGAAAATGATAAGAGATAAAATTTTTCACCTATTATTCATACAATTTTACAAATTTAATTTCTTTTAAGAAATTTCGAAATTTTTAAAATTCTACTCTTTTTGTGTTAATTTTTTGACATGAAATTTTTGTAATATTTCCAAAGATCTTTTAAACACCTTTAGGAATCGATTTTACAATACCTTAATTAGTTTTGGAGAAACAAAAATAATAAAATGTTGATATATATGTTATCGGCAAAGTATGAAGTGCCGGCATTCTATAGAATGCCTGACGTTTTTAGGCAAAGTATGAAATAGGAGAATTATTACATACTTTGCCTAGGCATTGTATAGAATGCCAAATGCTATTTAGGCAAAGTATGAGAAAAGGTCCTAATAAGTCTATTTTATAAATGACATGCATTCCTAAGAAATACAAATGTTATACCAGAAAAATAAGAGTGCCATTAAGAAAAATGTATTCAAAATACGTAAAGAAATATGAAAGCTGTACTGAACAAGATTGTCTTTCTTATTAAGGGGACATATTTTGAACAATTATTTTTTATTCATGTATTTAAAAATTTTATTTTAGCATTACATATGTTTTTATTCAAGAAAATAATACGAGATGAATTTTTGTGTAAATTATTCACACAATTTAGAAAAATTGAAAGTTTTATAAAAAATATGGAACATTTTAAATACTCTTTTTGTATTTACTAATTATTTGACCTGAAATATTTTGTAACTTTCCTAAGAATGTCCTAAACAAATTTATGAATCGATTTTACTATAACTTAATTAATGTTAAAGAAAAAAAAAATAAAATGTAGTTATGCATACTAAAATTCAACGAAAATACCAAAATCTCCTACATTAATTTTTTTTTAAAAAAAAGTATTAAGTTTACAGCACAGACTGAATGTCTAATTTTGTTATATATATATATATATATAGGCTAATTCTCTACAAACAAGAGATAACATCCAAACAATAACATTCGAAAAACACATAGACAGTAGGAAAATCACACAATGAAGGACATATGAGTAATCGAGATTAAAAATTATAAAATGGATGCTGCAGTGTTATAAACATTACTGACTTAGGGCAGCTAATATATAAAATAATTTATATAAAAGTGGGGTTGAACATGTTTTTTGACCAGCAAACCTTCCCCCTTAATGTAAATAACACTGAGCAAAAACCAATAGAAAATAATGGATAGGAATATCTAAATCCATTACAAGATAGAGGTAACTTACCTAAAAATTACACTTATAAATGCAAAGCCCGCGCTAAACCAGAGTGCAATAAATAAGTTTTTGCCAGATTCTGGACCCTAATGCAGATTTAAATCAAGTGAAGGGCTGAAATGTAGCACTTAGCAAAAGTATAAAAAGAATGGAAATAAAAATTAATAAAAGTTGCAAATTATAGCGTAACTTTAATAACACAATACTAAATAAGAAAAAAATAATAAGTAATTTTATCTAATATTAGATTATGGAGATAACTATAACTATGAAATATTCAAGTTTATAGTAATAAACTATTATCACAATCTCAGAATTTTTAATCCTAACTATTTTGAATAGCTTTATTCATATAACTATTAATAAAATTAATTGGGTATTTCTGATTTAAGCAATATTTAGTAAAATGTTTATAGTTATTTATAATGTCTGATTTTTTTGACACCAGAAATTTATTACGTTGTATATAATTAATAACAATATTTCTGAATATAGAAACATGTACATTACTCTCCCAATGAAAAACTTTTATAATATTGAAATTAAATTCTTCTCTTTTATCATAAATATTAGAAACTATTACATTATCGTTTAATTTGACATGTATGTCAAGAAAATATGCTTCATTGTTACTATTTGTCTGTATTAAATTAAGATATTGTGGATAAAAATTAATGTTAGGTTTAAAATTGGCTTGTTTGCCAAAAATGATTGTCATCTATATAACGATAAATATAATATTTAAAATTATTAATGTAACTACTTTCAAAATAATGTAAGTATAAATTGGCAAGATAGTTGCTCGCAGGACCACCTTGTGGCAAACCTTTAATCTGCAGATAATAGTTACCTTTATGATATATATAGTTCTCTTTAAGTACAAACCTAAGTAGTGAACCAAATCTATCACAATTAACATTATTAAATAAATTATCTTTATGTAAATTTACAAGTATTAATCAAACCATCAATATTAATAGAGTTAAAGAGATCTTCAAAATCTAAATTGTAGACTGAATAAATTTTTTTATCTTTCATTTTTGTTCAATAAGTGATTTACTATTTTTAAGAATGGCTGTGGATTTAAGATGATTTATTGTATCATGCAATGTTTCATGGAGAATTTTACCTGTTTTGCTGATATATGTATTAAAACCATTTGTAACTGTCCTAAATTTAACTGGGTCCTTATGAAATTTGGGAGTAAGAAATATATGTGGAAATTTAAAATTATTAATTTGAATTCTTAACTGTTTATGAAAAGCCAAGATACGTTTATTTATTTCTCTATCAGAAACAGAAGACTTAATAAAAGCTGTATTATTATCGAAATAATTGTTGATCAATAAATTATAATAGTATTTACATATGAAGGCAAAATTTTCTGGTACTTTATCAACATAAACTATAATAAATTTATTTTGCAAATTTTTAATCTGGTTTTTAATATTATTAAAAAAGATTTTATTTTCTGTACCATAGTTATATTTATTAAGCTGCTGTGTAATATTACCTTTGAATTCTGTGAATGCTTCTATAGGCATACTATATTTAATAGCTATTTTGTTTATAAATCGCTCAATATCATTATGTAACTGATTTTTCATAATTTTATTATTATTCGAAATCATTAATCTAAAACCAGTACCTTTATTCATTATGTTTCTAAGATTATTGTCTTTTACAATATTGAGGTCACCAGTAACAACATGCTTGTGATGTTCATCTATGAATTCTTTAAATTCACAACATTTACATATTAAGTTATCTTGCTTTATAGGCACATTATAGTTAAAAATTGATCTACCAATTTTTTTATTGTATTTAAATATATATATATATATAGTCAGTAATGTTCATAGCACTGCAGCATCCATTTTATATTTATTATCTCGATTACTCTTTTGTCCTTCATTGTGTGATTTTCCTGCTGTCTATGTGTTTGTCGAGTGTTATTGTTTGGATGTGATCTCTTGTTAGTAGAGAATTGACCTATATATATATATATATATATAATGTCAGAAATAAAGCCGGCAGGATTCCTGAAAACGCATTTCAGAGTTTAAACTTAAATATATTCTTAAAATAATCTTAAAGTAAAAACGAATGCCAAGCATACCAACCATCGAGAAAAGAGCTCTAAATAACGATTATAGGACTCCGTCGAACAATATTTCTCTCTACGCTAAAGGGACTGGATTATCGCGCAAATGAAAGAAACGCGATGTTAACCTCGAGAAGAAACCATTTTTGACGCTGAATAATTCTGTCCTTGCTGAAGGGGCCAGGCAGTTTACCGTGAGTGAAAGAGAAGTTCTAATTAAGAGAAAAAAAAAGAAGCGTGGATCCCCTATATCCCCGTGATGAAAGATGCAATTCCTGCTACCAGAGAAAAAAAATCTTCGCCGGAGGGTCTGTACAATAACACTGTGAATTTTACCACCATCGCTTTACAGTATTGAAGTACCAACATCGAAAGAAAAATAAATAAAATTTTTCTAGTGCAAATTATTGGACAACAACATGTGGATTACCGTTCACCAAAATGTATGCCATTACAGAATAGAGGTCAGTGAAATAAATACTTTAACTTTTAGTAACATTGAAGTGACTGAGTTTTGCTGAACAGAACTTTAAGAAGAAGATATGATATATTTAATTTTTATAATATAGTTGTGTTAAATGAGATATTCTTTATATTTTTTAATTGAGAAAACAGTGTATAGGTTTTGTCATACAAAATTTTGAGAAATTTTAATATACTTCTCATAATTTTATCTTAAGCTGTCGAATGAATTAACATTTATGATAGAAATTGGTGTTTTAAAGTTGAAAGATATAAATTAAGTTTTTAGAAAATTGACTAATGCACTAATACTAGTGACATTGATTTTTATAAGAAACAAAAGTAAAGCCACGTTGCATTCTTTTTTTCTCCACTGAATTTTATTGTTTTGTTAATTATTTTATCCAGCAGTTATACCTTATTGCATGTCATTTAAATTTTTTTCATTTTGAAATTGTGTGTTCTGATATACCGGCCATATATCAGAATTCACTATTTCTCGAAATTTTCTTCTTATCTAAATTTAAAATTAATTTAATAACTTGAAGCTTATTTTTGGATATTGTACAGTGGATAAAGGAGAATACAATCATTATAATTTTGTATAGGTCTTGAAACATTAAGAGGACAAACGTGTTCAGTTTGATATGTACACCTCTTATTGTTTTCTTATTAGCATCCCAGAACATCTGTGATTTGATCACGCAGATTTCTCAGAGATGTGTTCAAAAATAAGTAGTGTGATACAGTTTATATTAGTGAATGTGTTATATAAGAGAAAGTAAAGAATTTTGTCTATGAAACGAATATTTAGAAGGTTACGGAGAGATTTAAAATATTGTATGCGATATTGTTAAGTTACAGTGAATATTGTGGAAATTTTACATAAATACTAAAGGTGATGATAGAAGAGAATCCACATTTCCGACTCACAATTATTTAATGAGCTCTTTCAGTCTTATAACGCTTATATTCTTTTATTCCTATATTCTTATAATTTTTATACTTTTATATTATAGTTTATAACGCATATGAAATAAAATATTGTTTATTGTGTTGAATAGTACATATA